>QFDD01003844.1:0-14094 GCA_006871305.1 Vachellia collinsii
TATAAAAAAAATCTCATTAACTTTATTCATATTAAATGAGGTTTTTAAGAATAGAGATTAATTATATGGACAGAATTGAGAAATAAGCATTAATTACCCTTAAAGTGATTTATATTATGGACTAAATCATTCTTCTAGAAGCGATCTATATTATGGGTTGAAAGGAGTAAATAAGATTACAAAAAAAAAGTATTTGTAAATGATATTGTAGGTTTTGTTCAGGGATATATTTATTTCAACTAATTCAATTTTTATTTTTTTAATATAGCCTTAATTTAATTGATATGTACAATTAATGTGGCTTTAGACTTTTATATAGATGATAAAAATGTAGATAAGTAAATTTCAAAAAAGAAAAGAAAAATCAATGAGAAGGTTTTGTTCAAAAATTTTATTACTAATAATGACCTGATATATTTTAATATTCAAAAAAAAATATCAGTGCTATTCAAAATTTGATAATAAAAAGTACTCATACCTTAGTAGAAGAAAGCTTTTATCAAAACAACAATAAGAAGAAGAAGACCTCTAACATATTGTTTAATAGTGTCATGTTGCTTGATCTTATTCTCATCAAATTATGGACCTTGAATCATATTACTTGTAATTATATATATATATATATATATATAATTCATCATACAAACCCACCACGAAGAACCCCAAGCTGAATTCTCATTCCAGCACCATGCATATCTCTCTCTCCTCTCAAAACTCAAAAGTCTAGCCTTTCCCTCCATGTCTGGTGTTTCATTCCCATTAGAGATGTTATACAATTGTCTAAATGCTTGTTAGGTACAAAGACAAATTGGGATGGAAATGGAAAGTTCCAAATTTTCTGGTAAATTTTCACTCATCCATGGAAGACCCTCTTATTCTTCTCAGGCTAACCACGGTGATCCAATTTCTCCCTTCATACCCTCTGGTGTTTCTTTGTTTTTTTTTCCTTTAAAAAAAATAAATTAGACTTTGATTTGCTTATTTCTTGTGAATATGAAACTTTCATTGAGTTTTTACCAATGAAGATGAAGATGAAAGAAGGAGGTCCTTTCCCTCACATAGAAAGAGCGAAAGCTTGTGAACCCATCTGACTGACAGTAAATCCGAAACTCTTAACAGACAACTAAGGTTAAACCATGATTTGAGGAAAAAAATATATCTAAACACCCATCGTCTTTCTATAATCAATTTTTCCAACAAAACTATGTTTTTGTGACAACACCCAAACACACACTATTTTTTGTAAGCAAATGGGATGGAAAATAACCCGGAAACTATTTTTTCCCCCATTTTTTAAGAAGCTATACTCATAAATTTATTATTTAAAATTATTTTTATCAAATTTTTTCATAACATTGTCAAAATGCTGGTCAAAACATATCATAAAGTCAATTATCAACATGACTGTTTGTATCAACATTGAAAAAACACTTTTATAAAAATTGAGATAAAATTCATTTTATGTACTTACATATATATTGTAATTCACATTGAAAAAGTAGTTAATCTAAGTGGACATAGCAACTGGCTCATCGACATAAGCTTATTTGATAATCACTTAAAAAATATTTTTACGCAAGTCGAAACAAAATTTCTCTCATATATTTATCTTAGATTGCATAAAATCATTTAAAAAAGCTATTCCTAAATATACCATGAGGTTGTGGGCCGAGAAGATTATTCCAAATGGAGATATTTTGCAACCCTCGGTTCTCCAATCCAATTTCCAAACGTCTTGCCAGCAAACAAGTTAAATTGGTCAAAGTCATGAACTTCTTTTGCGGGCTGCTCTGACTCTGATTGGAAAAAAAGGAGTCCCAATTTTGACTTCAATCTCCATTTCCATGAATCAATGATCACTTGGCTGGGAAAAAACGCGGGAAATTCCTGTTCATCACTTGACTCCCACTTCTCTTGAATGATCAATACAGTTATCATCATCGCACTAACATTTCATTCACCACACCCATACTAAAATCTGGGGATTTTTTTTTTTCCTCTCCCAGCTGCCCTATGTATTAATGGAACGCATGTTCGGCATCCCACTTCTCCTCTTCTTCATCTTATTCTCTATCTGCTTCAATGCAGAATCAAAATGTACCAAAGGATGCGACCTAGCTCTTGCCTCCTACTATGTGTGGGTAGGTTTACCCAATCTCACGACCGTTTCGCAGATTATGGAATCCCCAATTCTTCAAAGCCCTCAAGATATCGTCAGCTATAACGGAGGCCAACTATCGACCATCAACTATGTCCAATCCACAACTCGCGTGAACGTTCCGTTCCCTTGCGATTGCATCGGAGGAGAATACCTAGGTTACGTGTTCAAGTACCCGATTCAAATCGGGGACACTTATGTGCAGGTTGCGAGTCAGAGCTATTCGAATCTGACCTCTGCTTCGTGGTTGCAGAGCCACAATAGGTATCCGCCGAATGGGAATTTCACTAATTCCGGAACGCTCGATGTGATGGTGAACTGTTCTTGTGGGAATCGCCAGGTTTCGGAAGAGTATGGATTGTTCATCACGTACCCGCTTAGGGCTGATGATTCTTTGGATTCAATTGCGAACCAGACGAATCTTGATCCATCGTTGCTTCAGAGGTATAATCCTGGTGCTAACTTTAGCAAAGGAAGTGGCGAGGTGTTCATCCCGGGGAAAGGTACACTTTTGATGTCATGTGATCTGGTTTGGTTTCGAAGTCGCATAACCATAATTTAATTCAAAGTTATGATTGAATACGATTTTAATTTTAGAGCTCAACTACTTTTATTTGTCGGCACATACATAAATATAGGGCTGGTTTGTCAATCAATTCTCAAAAGCAATTTCATGTAAGACAAAACTTTCTCACATACTTACCTCGGATTTTGTGAAACCAAAGTTTGAAACCTAGATTTTGTCGAGATAAAAGGCTTGGCAAGTATTTGTAATGTTTCACAAAAAAAAATAATGGAACTTTGTAGGAAATAATTTTTCAACTTTATTCTTACCTAATAATTCATGAGTATAAAGTTAACACATAATAAATAAAAAATAAAATTATATATTGATATAAAAAAATTAATTAATTTATAAATAAAATTAAATAAGACATTTACCATTTTGTAAGAAACGTTGGGTTTATCATATGTATATACCAATGTTCAAAAAACCGGACCGGGCATTGAACCGGGTGAGACAGTGGTTCAAGGGTTGATGGTTCAGATCAGGTTCAAGCCAGAGTTAGACCGGCTATATTAAAATAATATAATTAATAGATTATATTTTATTTTGAAAAAAATTAATAGATAAAACCTATAATATTATTTTATTTTACCCATGTTTTAAATTTTTAGAGTTTAATTAAATATCAGTGATAAAAATTAGGATAAAATGAATTAATTTTATTTTATATCCTCATGCATAAATTTATTTAAATAGAAAACAAAAAATTAAAAACTAATTTTGTTACCATATTTTTTTTAAAAAAATTAATGAATCACATCATCACTCTGATTCCCCTTTTTTCATTGTTTCTAGCTTTTAATTTTTTTTTTAAAAAAGGAGGCGAACCGGTTGAACCACTGGTTCAACCAGTTTGACCGGTTCAACACCGGTTTAATCGGTTCAAACCGATCACTGGCTTAAATGGTAAACCGAACCGGATCAGTGGCCGGTTCACCGGTTTCCGGCCTGAATCGGTCGGTCCGGTCCGGTTTTTTGAACAATGGTATATACAGATGAGTTACAATTTGACTTCCTTGCATTCTTCTACTTTTACAGTCATATGCTGCTCTCATAGTCCATTTCATTCTTACTACAAGACATCAATTATCAATCCCCAATTTACTAAATTGATAAAAAAATTTCAACTTTACCCAAGTGGATTTCAAAGAGTCTATTAAAAAAATATTAAATATCAATTAATGATAAGAATAAAATGGAAAAATAGAAGTTAATGAGTTAGTTGGTAACTTATATTCAGAACCAAAAATCAGTGGGCATCTCATAATAAAGACACTATCATTTTTCCACCATCCTTTTTCTTACTCATCATCTTTATAAATAAGAATATATTTGTATATTTATTGATTTTAACTAATTTTAACTTTATAGTTTGTTTTATGTAATTTAGATTGATGCTATTTGCAAAAAGAAGTGAGGAGGGAGGGAGTATAGTATAATAAATTCCTTCTCATGTTTGGGTCCTCTTTTTCGATTTCAGTGAAAATTGCATTATATACTTATCAAAGGGTATTCAGTTTTGAATCCTGTAGAATGTACAAATGGGTCTGTATCATTGCTTTTTGCTTGTAAAATTAAGCTACCTTTTTTTTACTGTAGCATGGCCTACGATCCAATCTTTGTCTCCGTGGGAATCTCTACCATCCTATGGGTTTTGAACGAAATTAACTCTTCTATTGGCATTAGTGACTGTGAATTCACAGTCAACTAATGTGAATCATGTAACAAAGATAACAAAAATTCATTAATGATTTCTGGTAATTTATCGTCTAAAAGTGCTCACATGGAAAGAAAAGCATTGAGGATTATGGTTAACTAACAAGTACTGATATGTTTTTAGCCTTTTCAATTTGTTTCTGGGAGGGATATTATAAATATTTCTGCATTTTCCTCACTCTGTTTTAATTTTTTGTTTCACCTTTCAGACAAAAATGGTGCTTATGTGCCCCTGCCTCCTAGGTAACTGCCCTACTTTCTTGTAAGTTATTTTTGAATAAATTGCTGGAAGTTCAACTATTTTCAAAATCTACACGTGCTTCACTTGAAGAAAGTGATGCACTACATTGTTAATCCAAATTTTAATTTTTTTCCTGAAATACCTTTCATTAACATAAATGCATTTTTTTGTTAAAAAATAGTGAAACAAAGTCTTCTCTGTTTTTTTATTTGTGCCTATTTGGATAAAATCCTTATTTGTATAATTTAGTTAATAGTGGGTCTTTTTAGTTAAAAAAATTTCGAAGTTAGACTAAAATGTATATTTGGAAATGGTTGTATAATTTTGGTAAATTTTAGGGTAAAGTGTAAGTTGCTCCAACTTTTGTAATACTAATGTCTGTTCTCTGTTTTTTTGCCCCAGATCAAAAGGTTTGTCCTTCTTTCTCCTTAATAAGTTGCTCATTTGATGCACCGTTTTGTGACGCCCAGTCTATCACACCATTGAGAGAAGTGTTCATATTAGTGTTCGACAATACCTCTAACATGATTACTTCCAGTGTGAGGATTCTTGTGCTTAACAAAAAAGATAGGCCAATACTACTTTGAACTGATACTGTCTTTTCTCTACATAAGCAGGTCTAAAAGGTATGGCTATTGCTGGAGTATCTGCTGGAGCAATACTTGGGGTTCTGTTATTGATAGTTTGTCCTTGTCTTGTGTATTACCGAAAGAAGAAGGAGGAAGAGGAAAGATTGCTTTCAGAATTAGTATTATACTCTGCTCAGCCTGGGAAGGGTACATAGATATCTATCCCTGCTTTTCCTTTCCATTGTATTTACTGTCAAAATATGGGTAAAATGTAACAAGCTCCAAAGGGTTAAACGGTTTAATAACTCTCATGCGTATTTTTAGCATTCTGAAGTAAAATTGAAACAACCTTGTGACATGCTCAATTAGTTCATATTGCTATAGTACAAAATGGCCGCAGAATGATTATTGACTGAGGGAGAAACCTGGTTGGCAATCCAATCCATTCAATCAGCTCAAGTTCATCCTCTTACCTACAAGATCAATTTCTTTGATGCAAAGTTTAAACTATTTCCTGTCATAAGCTGGTTAGGCTGTCCAAAACCTGCCTGTTTGGTACGAGGGATTTGGTGAAGAGGGAGGAGAAATTTTTTTTTTAGTTGAATTTAAAAAAAGAATTGGAGAAGATGTGTTATAAAATTTTAATAAAGAGAATATGAACAATAAAAGAGTGAAAAAATTAATTAACTTCACTCTCCAATTCTTTCTTTTTTTTTTGGGTTAAAATCTAACCTAAAACTTTTCCCTCTCCTCCCCTTCAAATTCCTCGTACTAAACAGCCCATGTTTACTTGATGCAGAGGTAAACAACGAAAGAATGAATCAGCACCCCTAAAACATTTCTAACAGTTTCTAAGTGGATGCAGATCATTACAAAACATTGGATTGCTGTGTCGTTCACTATCTGAGATTTCTCAACCCATCTTTAGATTTGTTTGAAATAGAATAATTTAATTCACTGAAAACTTACTTTCTGTCAGCATAGTTCACTGAATCAAATGGATGAAATGCATAAAATTTCAGATTCCACTGGTCCTCCTCCTGCTGTTGATACTAGCATCAAAGGCATTACTGTGGACAAATCAGTGGTTTTCTCATATGAAGAACTAGCTCAAGCCACAAATGACTTCAGTATGGAAAAAAAAATTGGTCAAGGTGGTTTTGGGGCAGTTTACTACGCAGAGCTGAGAGGCGAGGTTTGTAATTTTCATGTGCTATTAAATTTAATTCGATTAGATGCATTTAAAAGAGAATTCTATAATTAAATAATTTATTTAACTTTCTTAATCTCCTCAAATTAGTCAATTAACGCTTATGTTAATTAGCGCAGATGGTATATAATTCGTTAATGAAATATCGAATTTAGAATAGATGTGTCCTAATGTAGTGGTATTTAAAATTAAGCTTTTCTTTGAATATGCATATTAGACAAGATAGATAAACTAAGAGACTTTTGTTCACCAGATTGTTCTATTGACCTATGAATTTTTCTTTTACCTGTTGCTGTTGCTAAAAAAATGTTGTTCGTTCAATTACTTGTTTATGTTATAACCCAAAAGTTCAGATCCAACCCCTTACTTTTCCCCTCAGGCAGCATTACATATAATATTATGTCATAACAATCTTGGGATGCCTTTGAATTTGCTTGTTCTTGCCATTTTATTTCTCTTATCCTATGATTTAAAATAAACCTCTGAAAAGGAATTTTCCTTTGCAGAAAGCTGCAATAAAAAAGATGGAGTCAAAAAGGTCGAGGGAGTTTGTTGCTGAATTGAAAGTGTTAACGCGTGTTCATCACCTAAACCTGGTATGATAACTTGTGAACAAAAGCAAACGTAGGACTAGTTTTCTTGAGTGTACAAGTAAATATTTCAAGCATCCCATTTCATGGATGGTTTACAATATTGTCGTTTAAATCATATTATTCTTGGCCATACAAGTTCAATCTACCTGTTAAAAACTATGTAGGTGCGCTTGATTGGATATTGTGTTAAGAAGGATTCTCTTTTCCTTGTTTATGAATATATTGACAATGGAAACTTAAGCCAACACCTGCGAGATTCAGGTGAGAAAAAGCATTCCACCAACGTCTATTTCTGTGATGGTACATCAATTTAGTTATTATTTTAATTTAGCTTCACACATTTTTCTGTGCATTGCGTTAGCACAATGTTTAAGAAATGTGTAATATTTTATGGCTTGTAAATACTACCTAATAAAGTAAAAAGGAAGTTTTATTGTACTGCAATTCGACCTGTCAATGCTATGTCAAAGTGAATGTTGGGCTTTAAAAGGAGTAAGTGAGCATAAAATAGAAGTAGCTGGAATGATGATGTTGAAATGAATGTATGATAATACAAAAAAAGATAAGATTCATAATCAACTAAGATTGAAGTGGCACGTATTGAAGAAAAAATGATAGAAAATCATATGAGATAGTTTAAACACATACAAATAAAGCCATTGGATGCACTAGTGAGGAGGGTAGATTAAATTGTTTGGAGCTTGGTAAAAAGGGAGAAGACTGAAGAGAATACTCAATGAAGTTATTGAGCAATACCTCTCAATTAACAGTCTATCCAAAGATTTGGTTTTTCATCGAGCTCAATAACATTAAGTGATCTATGTAGCTGACCTCACCTAGTGAAACTAGACTTTGCTGTTGTTGTAAATGGTATGGCTTGCATTAAATTTTACATTTTATATTGATGGTCAAGTCAATTTTGACAGGGAGAGAACCCTTGACATGGTCTATGCGGCTGAAAATTGCTCTGGATTCAGCCAGAGGCCTTGAATATATTCATGAGCATACTGTGCCTGTATATATTCATCGTGACATAAAGTCGGAAAATATATTGATAGACAAAAACTTCCACGCTAAGGTTTAAATTCTCATTCAATATCTTTAGAGACTATGCCTACTTTTTTTCCCTTTATTTGGGATGACTTGTAATTGTAGTTTCTTGAATATTTCATCTTTACAGGTTGCTGATTTTGGGTTGACCAAGCTCACTGAAGTGGGAAGGAGTTCAGCACTTTCTAATGATAATCTTGCAGGCACATTTGGTTATATAGCACCTGAGTACGTTAACTTCTATTTTTCTGTTTTGGCAGAAGCTAACTTGGGAATTGAATATTTGTAGTTTTTTTTTTTGTGGAAATATGGAGCTGAGGATATTTTCTGTTACATGAACAATGAGATAGTTAGTTAATATTTTAATTCTTTATTGTAGTTGGATGACTTAAACTACCAATATTTTATGGTAGTGAATGTTGGGCTTTAAAGGAGTTGTATGAGCATAAAGTGAGGATTGCTGAAATGATTTGGCAAAAAAAAGGGGGATAACTGAAATGAGAATTTTGAAATAGATGTGTGGTTATACAAAGAAAAATAAGATTCACAATGAATTTATTCGAGGAAGGATTGGAGTGGTATGCATTGAAGAAAAAATGATAGAAAATCTTTTAAGATGGTTTGTACATGGTCAAAGAAGACCAATGAGATAGATTAATCAAGATGTTTGGAGTCCTGTTAAAAGGATAGAAGAAGACCCAAGAGGACGTTCAATGAAATTATTGAGGGAGATATTTTGATTACAAATCTATCTACGGATTTGGTTTTTAATTGAACTCAATGGTGTTGTGTGATCAATGTAGCTAACTTCACCTAGTGAGTCCCAAAGCTACTGCTGCTGTTGTGTTGTAGTTGGATGACTAAGATGAGTTGGTAGCATAGTGGCACCACAGGTTGTTAAATATTCTTGAGGTGTTGAGCTCAAATCTTTGCCGTGCTGCAATGCACTCCTGTAGCACCCAAGGATTCAAACTCAATACCTCAAGAATATTTAAACAGCCTTCAGTACCACCCAACTACCAGCTTATCTTTATTCAAATATGTGCTGAGTTCACTTTTGTTTTGCATAGGTTTAATTACTTTTCTCCCATCTGCAGATATGCATACGGTAGTGTTTCACCAAAAATTGACGTTTTTGCTTTTGGAGTTGTTCTCTATGAACTTATATCTGCTAAAGAAGCTTTGCTCAAGGCTGGTGAATCTGGTTCTGAAACAAAAGGCCTTTCCTCTTTGGTGATTCTTGATTTCCCCCATTAAAATTGTTCTATTTACTATTTTCTTGAATACAAATCAAGTGATTTTACTGTAATATTTAAGGGTTATATATTTGCCTTGGTTGGTACAGTTTGAAGAAGCTCTTGAGAAGTCTAATCCAAAAGAACATCTCCAACAGCTTGTTGATCCTAGGCTTGGTGGCCAGTACACAATTGATTCAGTTTACAAGGTAAGCAAATAATAAATTGAACTAACTGTTTTAACTTTTGAGTTTAAAAACTCTCTTTGTTCACTCTCAAAGTGCTAGGCTCTAGGACTATCTCTTAGCTTTAAAAGAAGTACAGTCAAGAAAATATTACCTTAGCTCCTTAATATAATACTTAGTTAACTTTTTTGACACCATTGAAAAACCTAAATAAACTACTTAGTTATAACATATTTTCAAAAACTTATGTCTGTCCTTAGATTATATATTATTCTATAAGTCTGACAAATTTGGAGGAAAACGATGAATACATTAGTTGATTAACTTCCTTAATCTCCCATAAAATGGTTAACTATCTCTTATATCAAAGATTAAAGGTAGGACAACATTAACTTCTCTCATCAACCTGTTCCTCTTATAGAGGTGGAGGTTGTTCAGCTCCAAGATTGTTTCTACCGACACTTGTATCTGTAGAATTTGATAGCAACTATATAAAGAACTCTTAAATCAAGATAGATTATTTTGCGGAAGAAATATATAGAAATACCTGAAATCATGCAAATCCCAGTTCATGACTTCAAAATGGTCTAATTACCATATATAAAGTCTCTAGGAACTAGTTTTGTCCTGGTTTTTACTTAAGAGCAATATTGTTCTGGAAGTTATTTTGAGTTTATTATCACCTCAAAAGATTTATAGTGTAGCAATGTCGCTTCATCCTATTAAAAAACTAACATTGATTGTTAAAAAAATAATATTAACCATTAATATTTTTAATTGTGAGGGACAACGTTACTTCATCGTAACACTTTCAGGAAAATCTTGAACTCAAAAAAACTTACTTTTAGGAAAATCTTGAACCCAAAAAAAACTTATTGAACAAATTTGCACCTTAAGCCAAATGTAAAAATAAAATGACAACAATTTAATCAATAACAAATTTAATAACTATATTTAGCAACTAAAGTAATGACAACTAAGTTTATGAAAATTTGTTGTTGAATATCAATTATAATAACATTTTAATATTCAACAACTTGTTAAATGACAACTAATAATGTGTTGACAACTAATTTAATTAAAGATGTAAAAAATTGTCCCTAAACGGACGTGATAGAGACTAGTTTGAAATTTTCATTTTTAAGTAATTTTTAAACATTTTTAAATACAAATCCCCACTTTTTTAAAAAAAAAAATTGATTGGGTTGGGTAGGACATCATGGTATCTATGGAATCCAAAATCTCTCTCTATATATATAGTTGAATTAGTTAGTCACAAAAACTATTTATGGTACTTGTAGATGGCACAACTAGCCAAAGTGTGCACAAATGGAGAGCCAGACCAACGTCCAAGCATGAGATCTGTTGTGGTGACTCTAATGACATTTTGTTCTGCTTCTGTGGAATTGGATATGGCCTCCTTGCATGGAAATTCAACATCCACAAATATGTTTTCATGAAGGTAGATATAGAGTGAGTGAGTGTGTGTGTGTGAATAATTTTACAGTAAGTATTTCACATGTTATTTTGGTTACCCCTTTGCTTTTAAATCCAAAATAACAATAACAATTAACAACAATAATAATGCTAATTTTTTCATGCCCAACACGTTTGATCATTTAAATATACATCAGGTTTTAGTTTAATTCTTTAAGTTTAAAAAGTGCACTCTTATATTATAAGTCGTTTAGTTCACGGAGTTCATGGAAATGCAATGGAATTAATAGATGGAAATGTAATGTAATGGGATGATGATTACATAACATTTGTTTAGTATGTTATCGAGGAATCATGAATGAAATTTATATTTTATCTATAAAAAATAAAAATAAAAATAAAAAGTGAAATAAACTTTTTAATTCTATCAAGACTAAAAATGAAGGATATAAATGTCTAAATATTGATTTATGAAATATATAAGTATCCATACGTTAATTCATACAAGATATAGTCCGAATTACATAGCTGTGTAATGAGAATTACCCGATTTAATGAAATTTGTTAATCAAGATTACATTCAATTGCATTATTATACTAATGAAACAATGTAATCAATATAAAGTATTAGGATTACATGTAATCGTTCTTTATATAATTGAACCCAACAGGTTATTAGTCTTTTATTTTTAACGTCATTAGTTTTGTTTAAGAAAGAATATTGACTTGGCGAATTTAAATTGTAACTTTGTGAGTAAATGATACCAAAATTTTTAATTATTTAGTATTATCTTCTTTAGTTTTAATTTGATCATGGTTTATCAGCATTTAATTACGTAATTAGCATTTAAATTTTTCAAATCAACATTTTTCATTAAATGAAATTAACACTACAAAGATTAAATGATTAAAAGCACACCTTCTAAACTTATAAGACTAAGTTGAAATTTTATATAAGAAGATGCAAATTTGACAATAAAATTTTTGTGACAGGCGCATCAGGCACAATAAAATTTATGTGATGGAACAATACCCATAAAGATAATAAAGTGGGGGTAAAAATAACAACGTACTTAAGCCTAACGGTTCGTCACTTTCCCTTTGTGGGCCCACAAGTCACTCTCTCTCTCTCAACCTGCCATGTCTTCTCCTTCATTCCTTCCTCTTTCTCCTCCTCCTCGCCCATCTGCCCCGCCTCCGGCGACAACGATGACAATGACAATGTTGATGTCCATGTCGCCATGACCCTCAATCTCTCCTACCTTGGTCGCCATATTCTCCATACTCCGACACTCTTCCAATCTCGACAACATCTTCTCCTTCGTCTCCTCTGCCTTCAAGTCTTCCTCCTCCTCCATCTTCGACCACACTCTCTCCACCTCCTTCCCTTGCCTCTGTTTTCGAATCTTCCCCTTCGATGATACCTCAGACTCCAACCTCATCTTCTCCTCCATACCCTCTGTATTGGACTGCCCTCTCCACGATGGCTTTGGCGACTGCGCTGCACTTGAGCAACCTTCGACAATACCAGGTCGGGGTTGCTGAGTGTACGAGAATACTTAGAATATCTTATTCATTCAGCGTATGGACTTCGGTATTTGTACAGGAGAATTGGTGTGAAAACATAATTACAGAGTAAATGCATAATCAAACCTAATCAATCCTAATAATGTACAGAATATTACTAATAATACCTATTTCCTAATTCTCTCCCTCAAGTTGGAGCATATATATTAATCATGCCCAACTTGTTACATAGATATTCAACTCAGGTCCCACTCAGAGCTTTTGTTAAAAGATCACTCAACTGATCATTAGATCGATGCTTTTGTTAAAAGATCACCCAACTGATCATTAGATCGCGCATGCCCTGTAGAGATGAAGTTCTCCTTAATCTTATCTCTGATGAAATGGCAGTCAATCTCAATATGATTTTGTTCGTTCATGAAACACAGAGTTAGACGCGATATGTAGAGCTGCCTTATTATCGCACCACAATTTTGCAAGTAATGATGTAGTTATGCCAACCTCCTTCATGAGTTGGAAGAGCCATACAATCTCTTGGACAGACTGAGACATAGCTCTGTATTTTGCCTTTGCACTGGATTTAGATACCACATCTCGCTTCTTACTCTTCCAGGAAACTAAATTTCCTCCAACAAATACACAATATCTAGTAGTCGATCTCCTTATTGATTTAGAGCCTGCATGATCTGCATCACAGAAACATTCAATCTTGGTGTGTCCATGATTCATGTGAAGTACACCTCGACCTGGAGACCCTTTTAAGTAATGTAAAACATGTTCCAATGCTTCATATTGAGCAACTGTAGGAGTGGTCATGAATTGGCTCAAGACACTCACAGTAAACGTTATATCAGGATGAGTTACTGTGAGATAATTCAGTTTCCCTATCAGTCTTCGATATCGCTCAGGATATTCATATGGTTTGATCTTCTCTGGATCAATCTTACTCTTCATATCATCAGGATGTTCTTCAAATGGGATACGGTTATCAATATCCAAAAATGTATTAGATATCATGGGAGTACTACTTGGTGCTGCTCCAAGTTTTCCAATTTCGCTTAGAAGGTCAATGACATACTTTCTCTGGGTCAAAAAGATACCTTTCTTGTTTCGCATTACTTCAATCCCGAGAAAATATTTTAACGATCCTAAGTCTTTCGTCTGAAAATGGGAATTAAGAAAGACCTTAAGCGCTAAGATTCCAGAGATGTTACTACCTGTGATAATAATATCATCTACATATACCACCAGAAGAATCATGCCAGCATCTGTGTGCTGATAGAATACAGAATGATCACATTTGCTCTGAAACAACCCAAATTTCTTAACCACGGAAGAGAATCTATTAAACCAAGCTCGAGGAATTTGTTTTAAACCATATAACGACTTCTAAAGATAGCACACCTTTGTTTTCTCCCCCTCAGCAACAAACCCAGGTGATTACTGCATATAGACATCTTCTAGAAGATCACCATTCAAAAACGCATTCTTAACATCAAGTTGGTGAAAAGTCCAATTATAAGTGGCTGCCAAAGAGATGAAAAGACGAACAGAGGTCAACTTGGCAACAGGAGAGAAGGTCTCAGAATAGTCAATACCATACGT
>QFDD01003845.1:0-13810 GCA_006871305.1 Vachellia collinsii
TTTTCAATCATTTTAACCAATAAAATAACTTTAATTAATCAATTTTCTAAGCTCAATAAATTGCTTGCTATAGTCTACGTTTTGTATTTTAAATTGTCATTAAATTTAGAATAAAATAATTATTTATCAAAATATTAGGGTACTAATTTATTTTTTGAAGCTATTAAAAAGTCATAAAACTATTTATAGATTCATTATTTTCATGAGTTGCATTGTCGTCTAGTATATTTTCACAACTTTTATACAACAAAACACTTGGCACATACATTTTCAATCATTTTAACCAATAAAATAACTTTAATTAATCAATTTTTTAATCACAATAAATTGGTTGCTATAGTCTACGTTTTGTATTTTAAATTGACATTAAATTTACAACAAAATAATGATTTTCAAGAAAAAAGGGTACTAATTTCGAATTCCAATAGAACTATTTATAGGTTCTTTATTTTCATGAGTTGCATTGTCGTATAGTATATTTTCACAACTTTTATACAATAAAATACTTGGTACATACATTTTGAATCAATTTAACCAATAAAATAACTTTAATTAATCAATTTTTTTAAGCAAAATACATTGCTTGCTATAGTATATTTTTTGTATATTAAATTGTCATTAAATTAACAACAAAATAATGATTTTTCAACAAAAAAGGGTACTAATTTCGTATTTTAAGCTATTAAAAAGTCATAAAAGAATTTATAGGTTCTTTTTTTTTCATGCGTTGCATTGTCGTATAGTATATTTTCCCAACTTTTGTAGAAGAAAATACATGGTACATACATTTTGAATTATTTTAACCAATAAAATAACTTTAATTAATCAATTTTTTAAGCACAATAAATTGCTTGCTATAGCCTACGTTTTTGTATTTTAAATAGACATTGAATTTACAAGATAACTATGATTTAACAAAAATAGAGGGTACTAATTTCTTTTTCGAACATTTTAAAAAGTCATAAAACTATATACAGGCTCTTTATTTTCAAGAGTTGCATTGTCATAAATTATATTTTCACAACTTTTATACAATAAAATATTTGGTACATAAATTTTGAATCATTTTAACCAATAAAATAAGTTTAATTAACAAATTTTTTTATGCACAATAAATTGCTTGCTATAGTCTATGTTTTGTATTTCAAATTGACATTAAATTTTCAATAAAATTATGATTTAACAAAAAAAATAGGGTACTAATTTCTTTTTTGAACCTATTAAAAAGTCATAAAACTATTTCTAACTTCTTTATTTTCAAGAGTTGCATTGTCGTATAGTATATTTTCACAACTTTTATACAATAAAATACTTGGTACATACATTTTGAATCATTTTAACAAAAAAAATATCTTTCATTCAACAATTTTTTTGTGGACAATAAGTTGCTTGCAATAGTCTACATTTTGTGTTTTATTTGACAATACATTTTGCAATAAAATATTGATTTTTCATGAAAAAAGGGTACTAATTACGTATTTCAAGCTATTAAAAAAATCAGAAAACGATTTATATATTCTTTATTTTCAATAGTTGCATTGTCGTATAGTATATTTTCAATACTTTTATACAATAAAATACTTGGTACATACATTTAGAATCATTTTAACCAATAAAATAACTTTAATTAATCAAATTTTTTAAGAACAATAAATTGCTTGCAATAGTCTACGTTTGGTATTTTAAATTGACATTAAATTTACAATAAAATATTGATTTTTCAAGGAAAAAGGGTACTAATTTCGTATTTTAAGCTATTAAAAGTTTATAAAACTATTTATAGGTTCTTTATTTTCATTAAATGCATTGTCGTATAGTATATTTTCACAACTTTTATACAATAAAATACTTGGTACATAAATTTTGAATCATTTTAACCAACAAAATAACTTTAATTAATCAATTTTTTAAGCACAATAAATTGCTTGCTATAGTCTACGTTTTGTATTTTAAATTGACATTAAATTTACAATAAAATAATTATTTATCAAAATATTTGGGTACTAATTTATTTTTTGAAGCTATTAAAAAGTCATAAAACTATTTATAGATTCTTTACTTTCATGAGTTGCATTATCGTCTAGTATATTTTCAAAACTTTTATACAAGAAAACACTTGGTACATACATTTTCAATCATTTTAACCAATAAAATAACTTAAATTAATCAATTTTTTAATCACAATAAATTGGTTGCTATAGTCTACATTTTGTATTTTAAATTGACATTAAATTTACAACAAAATAATGATTTTTCAAGAAAAAAGGGTACTAATTTCAAATTTTAACCTATTAAAAAGTCATAAAACAATTTATAGGTTCTTTATTTTCATGAGTAGCATTGTCGTATAGTATATTTTCACAACTTTTATACAATAAAATACTTGGTACATACATTTAGAATCATTTTAACCAATAAAATAACTTTAATTAATTAAATTTTTTAAGCACAATAAATTGCTTGCAATAGTCTACGTTTGGTATTTTAAATTGACATTAAATTTACGATAAAATAATGTTTTTTGAAGAAAAAAGGTTACTAATTACGTATTTTAAGCTATTAAAAAATCAGAAAACTATTTATAAATTCCTTATTTTCATTAGTTGCATTGTCGTATAGTATATCTTCACAACTTTTATACAATAAAATACTTAGTACATACTTTTTGAATCATTTTAACCAATAAAATAACTTTAATTAAACAAATTTTTTATGCACAATAAGTTGCTTGCTCAAGCCTACGTCTTGTATTTTAAATTTACATTAGATTTAGAATAAAATAATGATTTTTCATGAGAAAAAGTAACTAATTTTGTATTTTAAGCTATTAAAAAATAAAAAAACTATTTATGCGTTCTTTATTTTCATTACTTGCGTTGTCGTATAGTATATTTTCACAACTTTTATAGAATAAAATACTTGGTACACACATTTAGAAACATTTTAACCAATAAAATAACTTTAATTGATCAAATTTTTTCAGCACAATAAATTACTTGCTATAGTCTACGTTTGGTATTTTAAATTGACATCACATTTACAATAAAATAATGTTTTTTCAAGAAAAAAGATTACTAATTACGTATTTTAAGCTATTAAAAAATCAGAAAACTTTTTATAAATTCCTTATTTTCATTAGTTGCATTGTCGTATAGTATATTTTCACAACTTTTATACAATAAAATACTTAGTACATACATTTTGAATCATTTTAACCAACAAAATAACTTTAATTAAACAAATGTTTTATGCACAATAAATTGCTTGCTGTAGCCTACGTTTTGTATTTTAAATTGACATTAAATTTAGAATAAAATAATGATTTTTCAAAAGAAAAAGTTACTAATTTTGTATTTTAAGCTATTAAAAAATAAAAAAAACTATTTATACGTTCTTTATTTTCATTAGTTGCGTTGTCGTAAAGTATATTTTCACAACTTTTATACAATAAAATACTTGGTACATACATTTTGAATCAGTTTAACCAATAAAATAACTTTAATTAATTAAATTTTTTATGCACAATAAATTGCTTGCTATAGCCTATGTTTTTTATTTTAAAATGAAATAAAGATTTTTCAAGAAAAAAGGTTACTGATTGCGTATTTTAAGCTATTAAAAAGTCATAAAACTATTTATAGGTTCTTTATTTTCATTAGTTGCATTGTCGTACACTATCTTTTCACAACTTTTATACAATAAAACCCTTGGTACATACATTTTCAATCATTTTAACCAATAAAATAACTTTAATTAATCAAATTTTTTAATCACAATAAATTGCTTGCTATAGTCTACATTTGGTATTTTAAATGGACATTAAATTTACAATAAAATAATGATTTTTCAAGAAAAAAGAGTACTAATTTTATATTTTAAGCTATTAAAAAATCAGAAAACTATTTATAAATTTTTTATTTTCATTAGTTGCATTGTTGTATAGTATATTTTCACAACTTTTATACAAAAAAATACTTGCTACATACATTTTGAATCATTTTAACCAATAAAATAACTTTAATTAACGAAATTGGTTAAGCACACTAAATTGCTTTCTATAGTCTACGTTCGGTATTTTGAATTGACATTAAATTAACAATAAAACAATGATTTTTCAAGAAAAAAGGGTACTAATTACGTATTTTAAGCTATTAAAAAATCAGAAAACTGTTTATAAATTCTTTATTTTCATTAGTTGCATTGTCGTATAGTATATTTTCAATACTTTTATACAATAAAATACTTGGTACATACATTTAGAATCATTTTAACCAATAAAATAACTTTAATTAATCAAATTTTTTAAGCACAATAAATTGCTAGCAATAGTCTACATTTGGTATTTTAAATTGACATTAAATTTACAATAAAATAATGTTTTTTCAAGAAAAAAGGTTACTAATTACGTATTTTAAGCTATTAAAAAATCAGAAAACTATTTATAAATTCCTTATTTTCATTAGTTGCATTGTCGTATAGTATATTTTCACAACTTTTATACAAAAAAATACTTAGTACATACATTTTGAATCATTTTAACTAATAAAATAACTTTAATTAAACAAATTTTTTATGCACAATAAGTTGCTTGCTATAGCCTACGTCTTGTATTTTAAATTTATATTACATTTAGAATAAAATAATGATTTTTCAAGAAAAAAGAGTACTAATTTTATATTTTAAGCTATTAAAAAATCAGAAAACTATTTATAAATTTTTTATTTTCATTACTTGCATTGTCGTATAGTATATTTTCACAACTTTTATACAATAAAATACTTGCTACATACATTTTGAATCATTTTAACCAATAAAATAACTTTAATTAATCAGATTTTTTAAGCACAATAAATTGCTTGCTATGGTCTACATTTTGTATTTTGAATTGACATTAAATTAACAATAAAACAATGATTTTTCAAGAAAAAAGGGTACTAATTTTGTATTTTAAGCTATCGAAATGTCATAAAGCTATTTATAGATTCTTTATTTTCATTAGTTGCATTGTTGTATAGTATATTTTCACAACTTTTATACAATAAAATACATGGTACATACATTTAGAATCATTTTCACCAATAAAATAACTTTAATTAATCAAATTTTTTAAGCACAATAAATTGCTTGCTATAGTCTACGTTTGGTAATTTAAATTGACATTAAATTTACAAGAAAATAATGATTTTTCAAGAAAAAAGGGTACTAATTCCATATTTTTAGGTATTAGAAAATCAGAAAAGTATTTATCCGTTCTTTATTTTAATTAGTTGCATTGTCATATAGTATATTTTCACAACTTTTATACAATAAAATACTTGGTACATACATTTTGAATCATTTTAACCAATAAAATAACTTTAACTAATCAAATTTTTTAAGCACATTAAATTGTTTGCTATAGTCTACGTTTGGTATTTTAAATTGACATTAAATTTACGATAAAATAATGATTTTTCAAGAAAAAAGTGTACTAATTTCATATTTTAAGATATTAAAAAATCAGAAAACTATTTATAAGTTCTTTATTTTCGTTAGTTGCATTGTCGTATAGTATATTTTCACAACTTTTATACAAAAAAAATACTTGGTACACACATTTAGAATCATTTTAACCAATAAAATAACTTTAATTAATCAAATTTTTTAAGCACAATAAATTGCTTGCAATAGTCTACGTTTGGTATTTTAAATTGACATTAAATTTACAATAAAATATTGATTTCTTTTAAAAAAAGGGTACTAATTTCGTATTTTAAGCTATTAAAAAGACATAAAATTATTTATAGGTTCTTTATTTTCATGAATTGCATTGTTGTATAGTATATTTTCACAACTTTTATACAGTAAAATACTTGGTACATACATTTTGAATCAATTTAACCAATAAAATAACTTTAATTAATCGAATTTTTTAAGCATAATAAATTGCTTGCTATGATCTACGTTTTGTATTTTAAACTGACATTAAATTTACAATAAAATAATGATTTTTCAAGAAAAAAGGGTACCAATTTCGTATTTTAAGCTATTAAAAAGTCATAAAACTATTTGTAGGTTCTTTATTTTCATTAGTTGCATTGTCGTATAGTATATTTTCACAACTTTTATACAAGAAAATACTTTTGTACATACATTTTGAATAATTTTAACCAATAAAATAACTTTAATTATTCAATTTTTTAACCACAATGAATTGCTTGCCATAGTCTACGTTTTGTATTTTAAATTTACATTAAATTTACAATAAAATAATGATTTTTTTTAAAAAAAAGGGTACTAATTTGTTTTTTGAAGCTATTAAAAAGTCATAAAACTATTTATAGGTTCTTTATTTTCATGAGTTGCATTGTCGAATGGTATATTTTCACAACTTTTATACAAAAAAATACTTGGTACATACATTTTGAATCATTTTAACCAATAAAATATCTTTAATTAATCAATTTTTTTAATCGCAATAAAGAGCTTGCTATAGTCTACGTTTTTTATTTTAAATTGACATTAAATTTACCATAAAATAATGATTTCTCAAAGAAAAAAGAACTAATTTCGTAATTTAAGCTATTAAAAAGTCATAAAACTATTTATAGGTTCTTTATTTTTATGAGTTGCATAGTCATATAGTCTATTTTCACAACTTTTATACAAGAAAATACTTGCCACATATATTTTGAATCATTTTAACCAATGAAATAACTTTAATTAATCAATTTTTTAAGCACAATAAATTTCTTGTTTTAGTCTACGTTTTGTATTTTAAATTGACGTTAAATTTACAATAAAATAATGATTTTTTTTAAAAAAAGGGCAATAATTTCGTATTTTAAGCTATTAAAAAGTTATCAAACTATTTATAGGTTCTTTATTTTCATGACTTGCATTGTCGTATAGTATATTTTCACAAGTTTTATACAGTGAAATGCTTGGTACATACATTTTGAATCATTTTAACCAACAAAATAAATTTAATTAATCGAATTTTTTAAGCATAATAAATTGCTTGCTATAGTCTACGTTCTGTATTTTAAATTGACATAAAATTTACAATAAAATAATGATTTTTCAAGAAAAAAGGGTACTAATTTCGTATTTTATGCTATTAAAAAGTCATAATACTTTTTATAGATTCTTTGTTTTCATTAGTTGTATTGTCGTATAGTACATTTTTACAACTTTTGTCTAATAAAGTACTTGCTACATACGTTTTGAATCATTTTAACCAATAAAATAACTTTAATTAATCAATTTTTTAAGCACAATAAATGGCTTGCTATAGTCTACGTTTTATATTTTAAATTGACGTTAAATTTACAATAAAATAATGATTTTTTTTTAAAAAAAAGGTACTAATTTCGTATTTTAAGCTATTAAAAAGTCATAAAACTATTTATAGGTTCTTTATTTTCATTAGTTGTATTGTCGTATAGTATATTTTCACAACTTTTATACAATAAAATACTTGGTACATACATTTTGAATTATTTTAACCAATAAAATAACTTTAATTAATCAATTTTGTAAGCACGATAAATTGCTTGCTATAGTGTACATTTTGTATTTTAAATTGACATTAAATTTACAATAAAATAATGATTTTTTTAAAAAAAAGGGTACTAATTTCTTTTTTGAAGCATTAAAAAGTCATAAAACTATTTATAGGTTCTTTATTTTCATAAGTTGCATTGTCGTACAGTATAATTTCACAACTTTTATACAAGAAAATACTTGGTACATACATTTTGAATCCTTTTAACCAATAAAATATCTTTAATAAATCAATTTTTTTAATCACACTAAAGTGCTTGCTATAGTCTACTTTTTATATTTTATATTGACGTTAAATTTACAATAAAATAATGATTTTTTTTAAAAAAAGGATAATAATTTCATATTTTAAGCTATTAAAAAGTCATAAAACTATTTATTGGTTCTTTATTTTCATTAGTTGCATTGTCGTATAGTATATCTTTACAACTTTCTTTCAATTAAATACGTGGTACATACATTTTGAATCATTTTAACCAATAAAATATCTTTAAGTAATCAATTTTTTAAGAACAATAAATTGATTGCTATAGTCTACGTTTTGTATTTTAAATTCACATTAAATTCACAATTAAATAATGATTTAACAAAAAAATAGGGTACTAATTTCTTTTTTGAAGCTACTAAAAAGTCATAAAACTATTTATAGGTTCTTTATTTTCATGAGTTGCATTGTCGTGTTGTATATTTTCACAACTTTTATACAAGAAAATACTTGGCACATACATTTTGAATCATTTTAATAAAATAAAATAACTTTAATTAATCAATTTTTTAAGCACAATAAATTGCTTGCTATAGTCTACGTTTTGTATTTTAAATTGACGTTAAATTTGTTAGGATCGGATTTGACAAAGAGGGGGTGAATTGGTCTAAAAAATTTTCGCAAACGTTGAAAGCTAAAACAGAGTATGAAAGAAGATGACACAAATATTTATCCTGGTTTGGTCCTCTTGACCTACGTCCAGTCCTCAGAGTCCTTTGAGCTTTCCAAATCCACTAATCACTAAGGATTACAATCAACCAGAACAGGATCTCTCCCCCTTACTAACTCAAACTAACCCACAGACACTTAACCTTGTGTCTAAACCAAACCAAGGTTCTCCAACCTTGAGCAACTCTCTCAAAAACAATAAATGAACAAGAATATTCTCCTTTATGAGAATTTAATGATAAGCACTGAAGCTCTTTTGAGAGTATGAAAAACAGAGTATGAAAGTGAAGCGTAATGAATTCTATTTCTTGTATATGCGTTCTCTATTTTTCGGTGACTTGAATGAGTCTCCTTTTATAGGTGAAGATTGTTAAATGTCCGTTAGAGACATTTAAGTTTCCGTTAGACTCATCGTCGTCATTCACCTTCCCGCATTGAATGCGTCTGCAACTTTCTGACAGTAGGTAGAATGAAGATCTGAGAATTTATCCGTTGAATCTCTTTTTGTTTAGGCAATCTGAACTTCATTCCCTGTTAATAAATAAGTCAGATAAGCATTTATGATGGTTGGTGTGATTCAAATAATCGTTGCATGAAAAAGGAAAGATTTTGGAATCAGTTTAAAGTTGCTGACACGCTGCGCTATTGTCAGAATGTGGAACTCGAGTTTTGTCTCTTCAAAACTCGAGTTATTGAAGAATTTTCAAAGAGGAAATCTCATAACTTTTGTTGAAACTTGAGTTTGAATAAGAGTTTTGATAAAACTTGAGTTGTAAAACTCATAACTCGGGTTTCCAGGATTTCCAGTAGGCCAAAATGCTTTGCGCTATTCGACACTCGAGTTTCATCTGGCAAAACTTCAAGTTTTGAATGTTTTCAAGTCATAACTTTCATTGTAACTCGAGTTTTCTTGAGAGTTTTGTATTATAGCATTTTTGGCCTTCGAAACTCGGGTTTTCCTTCATAAAACTTCAAGTTATAAGAATTTCAAAACAAAACTTTTATATGAAACTCGAGTTGCACTGGATGTTTTGAGTTTAAAAGAAGTTTGCCTCTCGAAACTTGAGTTTGATGTCACGAAACTCGAGTTCTAAGAAAACTCTAAGAAAAACTTCAAGTTTGGAAAGAAGTTTTGAAGTTTAGAAAATTTGTCTCAGCTCAAAACTCAACTTCTGAAAACCCAAAACTCGAGTTCTGTCAAGGCTTTCACTTAAACTTGAAGTTTGAGAAGAGTTTTCATTTCTCTCTCTTCGAAACTCGAGTTCTGAGATACATAACTCGAGTTCTAGCAAAAACTTCCATTGAAACCTTGAGTTTTGGAAGGAAGTTTCGTTTTTCAAAATCATTTGAAAGCCCGAAACTCGAGTTCTGCCAAAACTTCCAACATAACTTGAGTTTCCACTCCAAGTTTTGATTTTCCAAAAGACTTCCAATGAACGAAACTCGAGTTTTAAAACATGGAACTCGAGTTTTGAGATAACTTTCATTCAGATTCGAGTTAAGTTTTACATTTCTAAAACCTTTTTGAACACTCGAAACTCGAGTTTTGATTTCCAGAACTCGAGTTTTGATATAACTCGAATCAAAACTTGAGTTCTCTTGAAAGTTCGAGATTTTGAACACACTTTTAAACACTGTAACTCGAGTTCTACAACACGAAACTCGAGTTCTCTCAAACATGTCATTAAAAACTCGAAGTTTTCTAAAAACTTTCTGAAAACCAATAATCAAAGCGTTATTTCAAAAACACATTTGTCATCATCAAAACATTATCTCAACATTCTCCCCCTTTTTGATGATGACAAAACCAATTAACCTAGATAACAACAATTTAAACATCTTAGAAACAACAAGTACCAAAATCACATAAATTTTACCAAGATTCATAAATTAATCAGAGAATTAAACATAAGTGTCAGAAACATGTTCAAAGTAAAACATATAATCAGAGAATTAAACATAAGTGTCAGAAACATGTTCAAAGTAAAACATATAATCAGAGAATTAAACATAAGTGTCAGAAACATGTTCAAAGTAAAACATAAAAACACAATACAATAAGTTACCACTTCTCCCCCTTTTTGTCATCAATCAAAGAGGGTGAGAAGGAGAGGCAGAAGATGGTGAAGGTGAAGAATCAGAAATGTTAAAAATAGTAGTGAGGGGTGCAAGAGATAGGGGTGGCTCAGATGGGGTAGGCTCAGAAGGAGGAGGCATAGATGCTGCAGGAGGCTGCTCAGTCTCAGATGATGGATGATACTCAAGTAGAAATACAGGGGTAGAGACTGGAGCAGGTGCAGGAGTAGGAGTAGAAGAGGATGGAGCAGGCTCTGAGTCAGGCACAGGGTCAACCATAGGAGATGCAGGAGCAGGCTCTGAATCAGGTACTGGAGCATCAGTGGGAGACATTGGAGTATTCTCATAAGCAGGATCAATCATTGGAGAACCAGGAGCATGCTCAGGAGTGGCAGATGGCTCAGGTGCTGCTGTCCCAGAAGAGGTGGCCTTAAAGCCTCTGATGAAGTCCTCAATGGAAGTCATCCTTCCTTCTGAAGAGGAGAGTTTGGAACCTACTGAGACTTGGAGAGAATCTACTGAGGCTTGCAAGGCATCCACAGAAGTCCTCATATCAGCTACTGCCAAGTCAAGTGACTTCCCAGAAAAATACTCTGCAGCAGCCTTCAGGAGAGTGTTCACATAACTCTGAGTCTCTGGATGAAAGGCATGTGTGAACTGCTCACCCATCTTCCTAAACTCAGTCTCCAAGAAATGCTGGATTGAAGCCTGAGCAAAGGAAGGGGCAGATGAGGGCTACTGAGGGGCTGAGGATTGTGCCTCATCCTGGGGCACTCTAGAAGGTCTAGAAGCAGTCTTCTTCCTCTGCTTGCTCTGAACTGTAGTCTGACCAGGGGCTATCTGTATCTCAATCTTCATCATATGAAGATGAGTCTCCTTAAATTCCTAAGGCATGAGTCCCTTTTCTCCCTTCATTAGATGCCAAATCTCATGCAACTGTAATATCCTGGATACCAAACAGGGGTAAGGCACTGCCATCCTTTTGGATTTGGAGAACCTGAATCTCCACATTTCATCAAACACCATTTGGCCTATGTTCCTCTTTTCTTTGGCCATAATAGATGCCATCATCTGGTAGTCAGTGGAGGACATGTGGGTGTAATTCTTCCCCTTGTTCACTAGACACCTAGTATAGATGTAGTGAACCACCCTCTGAACAGGAGGCATGGCTGCAGGCTCAAACTTTAAACCAGAAAAAGTTTCCCCAGGCCTCAGATACTCAAACACCTCCTGATCACTAAATGTCCTAAACTCAGAATCAAAGTCATGTGTCCCCAAATAAGAATTAATTAAATCTGGGGCTATATGAATATCTGCACCCCTGATTTTAGTCTTCATAGACCTCAAAAGCACTTTCCCAGATACATCAGTGGCAGAAGTAGATATCAAGTTATTGTAAAAGATTCTAACCATATCAGGGGAATAGGAAATATTGATCTTAATCAATTTTTCATAGTAACCTAGATATTCCTTAACATCTATTCCCAGATCCTTTATAGACTCTAAATCAATAAGCATGGCTGGACACAAATCCCTATCCTTATAAGCATTCTCAAAGACTCCAGGAACTTGGGGATTTATGTAAACGACATTTACATTGAAACCAAGGGGTGCAACCACTTTTGTGTGCCCAGAAACTTGAGAGGTCTGTGCAATCTCAGATGTTGAAGTTTTTTGAGTCTTTTTCCTCTTCTTTGGAATTGAAGCCCGAGAACCAGGAGAAACACTTTCTATCTTAGAATCTGAAGCCACTGCCCGTGATGCCTCTGGTTGAGTAGATGAAGTCATTGAAGCCTTTCCTTTCGCCTTAGGACTGAGAATCGATGATGGCTTACTTGTCCTTGGCTTTCTAACCAGTGGCACTACGGGTTGTTGCTCCTCCAAAGGCTCTGTTATTCAGACCCGTTTCGATGCTGGAGGTGTGGAAGCTTGGGATTGTGATGGGGCCCCTTCAGATGATTTCTTTGACTTGGAAGGAGTTTTCGAACCTCCCTTAGTGCGAGCCATTGTTTGGATTTAAGAAATTTTGGAGAAAAAGATGATTTTGAGGATTTTGGTGCCGTCAGCGTCAAAGGGAAATTTTGGAATTTAATCGGTTGAAATGATGGAATAAATGGGATTTAAGAGATGGGTTTTGGTCGAAAATGGTTATGGGGAAGACTGAAACGGTTTTTGGGCAAAAGCAACGGTTGAATCGAATTTTGGGTGAGAGAGATTAGGTTAACTCGAGTTTTCGAAAAAGGGAAAGTGAGAAAAATCGAGTTTCAGGAGCAATTTAGCCTCGGTGACTCTCAAAACTCGAGTTCTATCACTCAAAACTCGAGTTTCGGGCATGCAAAAAGTGAAAAATGCCCTATATCTCGAGTTTCATTTATGAAAACTCGAGTTTCGGGGTCCAAAGTGTTAGGATCAGATTTGACCAAGAGGGGGGGGGTGAATTGGTCTTAATAAAATTTTCGCAATCGGTGAAATGTAGATCAGAGTAAGAAGGAAAGCGACACGGAGATTTATCCTGGTTCGGTCCACTTGACCTACATCCAGTCCTCAGATTCCTCTGAGCTTTTCTCAATCCACTAATCTTAAAAAGATTACAGCCAATCACAAGAAGGACTCTCCCCCTTCTTAACTCAATCTAATCCCCAGACACTTTTGCTCGTGTCTAAACCAATTCAAGGTTCTCCGACCTTGACCAAATCTCTCAAAAGAATAAATGAACAAGTATATTCTCCTTTATGAGAATTTAATGATGAACACTGAAGCTCTTTAATGAGAGTATGAAAACAGAGTATGAACGTGAAGCGTAATAAATTCGAAATCTTGTATATGTGTTATCTATCCCTAGGTGACTTGAATGAATCTCCTTTTATAGGTGAGAAGTATTAAATGTCCGTTAGAGACATTTAAGTTTCTGTTAGACTCGCCATCGTCGTTCACCTTCTTGCATTGAATGCGTCTGCAACTCTCTGACAGTAGGTAGAATGAAGTTCTGAGATTTTGTCTGTTGAATCTCTTTTTGTTCAGGCAATCTGGACTTCATTCCCTGTTAATAAATAAGTCAGATAAGCATTTATGATGGTTGGTGTAATTCAAATAATCGTTACATGAAAAAGGAAAGATTTTAGAATCAGTTTAAAGATGCTGACACGCTGCGTAACTGTCAGAAGGTGGAACTCGAGTTTTGTCTCCTCAAAACTCGAGTTATAGAAGAATTTTCAAAGAGAAATTCTCATAACTTTTGTTGAAACTCGAGTTTGA
>QFDD01003846.1:0-13796 GCA_006871305.1 Vachellia collinsii
ATGATTGATTCCTATTTTTCTGTTTTTTAACTCAACAACGTTGTTTCAAGGCAAAAAAAAGTTTAGCAAGGGA
Source organism: Vachellia collinsii (assembly GCA_006871305.1). Taxonomy (NCBI): domain Eukaryota; kingdom Viridiplantae; phylum Streptophyta; class Magnoliopsida; order Fabales; family Fabaceae; genus Vachellia; species Vachellia collinsii. The sequence goes on from QFDD01003846.1 coordinate 74, forward strand.
GAGAGAAAATATTAAACCTAACCTGATTAATCTATCTAAAACTCTTAACCAAACAAGTCAGGGGATTGATATCACCAGTTCATAGGTCTAAAAAACCTACTTAGGTTGGGTTTTAATCCCATGATTCTTTCTCTTTTTTGTGTGTTAGGAAATTTTGTCTTATAAAAGGGAATCAAACGGCATGCATGCATGTGTGTGTGGACTATGTATACTAAAAGTGTAGATCTGTAAATCTCTTCAAGATAAACTATACATAATCTAACAAAACACTTTTGCTAAAGCATAAATATGATGGATTCTTATATTTCTGTTTTTTAGACTCAGTACGGAAAGAAAAATATTAAATCTAACTCAACTGATCCATCCAAAACACATGATCAGTCTGGTATGGGGCTAGTACACGGATTTATTGGTCTAATCAGCCTACTTGAATCAGGTTTTAATTCCATGATTTTGTTTCTTTTTTGTGTGTATTAGAAAAATTTGTCTTACAAAAAAGAAGCAAGGAAGTATGCATATATATATATATAGAGAGAGAGAGAGAGAGAGAGAGAGATTGTGTGTGTATTTATATATTAAAACCATAGACTTGTAAATAAGTCATTAAGATCGAACATATTACATCGACCGTATTATTCATTATACATACGGGCATCCTTAGGCCCTTAATTATTACTTTACTACTTCATCATAACCTAGCTAGCTAGTAAGGCTTTTGTCCATTGTAATTGCCAGGAGGATCATAGTTACAGCCAATGAAAGTTCCTCCATTATCACACCTCACCTTCGCACATCCAAGACGAACCGAATCCTTCCACACCACCTGAGTATAGTGCAAGCACTCTTGCCCGCCGGTGCATGAGTTGCTGTTGTGGTCGTAGTACGCCTTCTCGTCCACCCACATCTTCACGGCATCAGCTCCGCTCATATCGACGGAGCTCGATGCTATGTTCTCACCGTACTGGCCACCGGAGTGGACCAGCTGGCAGTCAGCCTTGCGTTGGTTAGCATAGTTCTGTGCATAAGCAGCCACAGTATCATCCCAAGCTATGTTTGGAACACCCACTTGTGATCTCGCTGCGTTGTGGGCGTCCACATAGTCTTGTTGCGAATCCTGAGAATGGGCTATGTGGGCAAAGAGAAAACAGAAGCAGAAGAAAGAAAATGGAAGCTTGGATGATAACTCCATTATTGTGTAATGTAGTGTTTGATGAAGAAAAACGGGAGGCCTTGAGGAGGAATTTATAGGGATTTTCACGTGGAAAATTAATACCGTGTAGTTCATGTAATGGGAGAGAAAGAGACTGGTAGAAAAATATAAGAAGAGAGTTCCTTCCCAAAATGCTCCAGAAATAATATTTTTCATAATATATGAAATTACATAAAAGAATTATATACCATTCAAAGCAAATTGCGAATGTACAGTTTTAAATGATTTTCATTGATGTTAAGAATAAAAATTGGAGTTGGCCCAGCAAAAAAAATATGGTAGGATCTCAAATAAGAGATTTAATATCAGCAAGATTACATTGACAACTCAAGTAGCTACCATTAACATCGTCTGGGAATCTTATTAATATTAATTCTCTTATTTATGACCCTACAGTAATTTCCCCTATAAAAATTGGATGTGATGGATTGATTACTTCACATCTATTTACATTTATTTATTAATTTTTTTACTAACTATATGATATAAGTACAATCAAATCATTCAAATTTAAGCATTATTATTTTGATTATAAATGCACAACACATACAGGAATATCAGTTAATTTTTAATTAGTTGATTATCATGAGAAACATACAAATTCGCTAAGATTAAATGGCTTTAATGTGCAAATGGTATATAATAAATTATACTAATCTACATACTAATCATATGATTAAAATTGCTGTATATTTCTGAAAATGAGGCAGTTACTAATTTTTAGATTATTCACAATGATTCTCCCTAATAGAAAGCTTCAAAGCTTCGGTTGTTGGCAAAGGTGACTAGCGGCCAGTGGTGTGGATGGAGTTTCTTTTTACAAAAGGGTGACTATTACATTTTGAGGGACCATTTTATCATTTGATAACTTCAATGGTTTTTGCAGATATTTTTCCTTTTTTTATTGGTTTATTGTGAAAATTAATATGTTGTTATAGTTTTAGCTGGATTTTAACTAAGTCCATGTAGGTTCATTTTTCTTTTTATTGATTTCTAGCACATTTTTCTCAATTGTAGGCTGTAATGTAATTCTTATGCTCATTAGAGCTATTGAGGATACTGGCTAAGCAACATGTAATTTGCCACACAAAAAAAAGTAAAGAGATTTTAAAAAAAAATAAAATGATGAAATAAAATTGTTTTTATTAACATAAATATAAAAAGTATTATGCTTAAAATCATCTCCAAGCGTTTATATATACTTTTTAATATGGTTGATTATGATTTTGTTTAGGTTCGCATCATAAAATTATCTAGATGCATGTATACTAAGTGAGAGCCGTGTCATCAGTTACTAATTTCATTTCTTTTACAAATTAACACATTATCAAATGGACTATAAGAGCTCTATAAAAAGGAAAAATCTAGCAAAACATAATCAAACACATAATAAAATATATTGACTTACGTATTACATTTTTATAAAAAAATAGGTGAAAATTCACTATTTGAAAATTTCATTAGGCAGAAAGATTTGATATATTTTCTCGCACTGAAAGTATTATTATTCAAATTCAAGTACTTTTCCAATAAAATTTTCCAACAATCACTTTTGACTAATTTTTTTCCCTTTTTTTTTTGGTTAATTTGTGTGGTGCGGGTTCAAATTAAATTTTCTGATGAGCGGCAACGATTGTGCAGAAAAGTCAGGATCGAGACTTTTCAAAATATTTAATTTTCTTTTTTTTTCCAGAAATTTTTCCCCGATCAATTTAAACCCCAACTTTAATAAACTGTTGCCTTTGAGTCAATATCCAACCACACAAAATATGAAGAAATACTTACATATTCCTAGAATACCATATCATCTATTCTCTTTTCAATAAAAATATTATATTTATTCCTTTTTATGGATATTATGTCTCATAAAGAATAATTTCATTAAAGAGAGTATGGATGACCTACTCAGAAAGTGTGTCAGTATTTTTTTCAAAATGTTCAAGTTAGAGATTAATTTGTGGATTGGTGGAAAAAGAGAAGAGAGAGAGAGAGATTATTTTTTGATGAAAATATCAGTTAAAAAAAACCTACATATTTAAATATTAATTTATCAATAGTGACATGTCTTATACTTGATGTCCTATATTTTTTTTCGGGTTAAAGTATACACTTAATCCTTTAAATTTATATCATGTTTCAATTTAGTCTATTAAGTTTAAAAAATGCACTTTTAGTCTTTTATTGTCAATGTCATTAGTTTAACCTAATGGAAAATGATGACTCAGCAAATTTAAATAGTGATTATAAAATTAAATACTGATAATAGTTGTTAAACTTTAAAATATAAAAAAGTATATTATATACTAAATATTTAAATATACTTAGATATCATTTAATTTGTAGAATAATGATTGAATTATTATTTTCCATTAAGTAGAACTAACGGTGTTAATGATATAAAATAAAAGTGCACTTAAGATATTAAAATGAAACATGATATAAATTTAAAAGATTAAATGTATATTTAACCATTTTGCCGCAATATAATTAACTGGTCCATGCCATCTAAAGCCATGGGACCGCGGTCGAAGAAATATCAAACATATGTCATTTAAAAAAATAAAGAAATATCAAACATAACATTACATTCCTATATTCTTAATCATATAATATGATGGTTAAATTAAATGGTCCAATTTTATATTGATGAAAACTCTGCATGATAATTAACAATATGTAAAAATAAATATATAATAATGTAGTGAACGGAGTCTAATGAATGACACACCTTGTTCCCTATGATATGCTATAAATTTAAAGCCTCATCCAGTTCTAAATCTAATAACTTTTAGAGAGGTTAAATTTAATTCTAAATATAAAATCTCAGTTAATTTTATTTTCTAAATTTATATTTTCTCCAATCCTTAATATAAATATCCAATAATAACTTTATATATAAAAACCGATGAAGTTAGCAAACATTAGTTATTTCTTGTAAAATATCAAAAAATACCCTAAAGAAAAGTCATTAGTAGAGAAGTTAGTTTGGTTAATCATCAGCTAGAAAGCTTTATAGAATTATACTTAGGCATATATGTGAAAAAAAAAGATAATACTTTAAATAAAATCATGTTATATTATGAAATATATTGGGGGTGTTATAATAGGAACGAGTTATCTATCCTACTAAGCATTTTGCTTAGTAGAGAGAACTAATTAGATATGAACCATCTAGATCTAATTTGGGTGATTCAAATTTAATTTCTTAAAAATATATATTTTTTTAAAAAAAATTATTCCAATAGATATAAAGTCTAAAATAAAAACAAGCTCTTAACAATTATTTTTTAAAAAAAAATTACTTAAGAAATTACAATTTTTTGAAAAAATAAAATCAAATATGAACTGTCAAAATCAAATCTGAAAGGTTCAAATCTAATTAACTCTCCCTACCATGCATTAAATGACCAATGAAGATATAAAATCAGAAAGAAGGAAGTATAAGGCTTCGCCAAAGATGTCTCTATATAATTATTCAATGCAATGAAAGGGAAACGAACATGTCAGAAAAGGCAAATGTGTGTAACACAATTGTTTTTTCCTCACACTCACATGTTCCAACCATTCAATGTCCAGGTGATATTAATGAAAGTTATCAATTTTATATTATATTATCTCAAATGAATTAGTGAAGTTGTTCTCAAAACACTTTAGATTTCTTTTAATTAAGGCTTACATTGCAAAGGTTTTCATATTTTTCAGTTAGTGTACTTCTCGAGATTTAAACTTGTATCCTCCTCTTTACGTGAGTGAAGTCTTTCACCACCTCAACTAACAATTTATTAGTATTTTTTTATTATATTTTTTTATATTGCAAAAGAAACAAAAATATATATATATATATATATTTGTGATGGAAATTTGTGATGCACAAAAACCCAACTCAAACCTGGCAAAAAAATATCATGGATTTGCAATTGAAAAAAAATTGAAATTCAGGCACAAAATATTTTGTGAACCAAAATTTATGATGGACCCACTTATACTAACTTTATTGCAGATGCTTAAATTCGTTTCAGTTCCATTGTAAATCCATCCCCAATTTCTTAGCTAGGTTTTTTTAGTAGGGTGTGATATTATGTATTTTAATATATTAAATATTAATTAATATTATTTTAAATGCAATCAAATAATGTCTTCTTTTTATATGCGAGTTATTAATTGAACAAAAGATTTTAAGCTTTAGACCACCTGTGTGCGTGAGAGAGTGTGTGTGTACACATACATAAAGAAGGGAAAAGACTATTAGTTGCATCATATGAACGACGTATACACTGGGATTTATTCTTCCTTGATTAATGCCTTCAATCATGGTCCTTCATACCAGAGAAATTTGGCAATGGCTCTTTTGGAATTAGTCTGAACCTCAAACTTGTCTGTCAAGGGGCTGATTGAATATCTTATGTTTTTTATATGATTATCTGATTGAATCAGATTTATGCATGGTTGAACTTAGTTAGTAGTATCTTTTTTAAAGGTATTTTTTGCGTTCATACAGACTCAATCTCAAAACCTTGTGTTTAAACCGGGACTACGACCCTTTTCTCATTCTACCATCATCTGGTAGGTTATTCTATCCTATGTTTCTTGGTCAACACATTCATGCAAATGGAGATGGTATGTTGTGTACTCCAACTACAAGAAACCAAAAGTTTTCAACATGTTCACACTCATATAAAAGTTTGGGGGAATGTCACCATGAAACCAAAAGATTCCAAAATTTTAGTGAAAGACCAAGGTCTTAACTCTTAAGTAATCTAAGGCAAGATGCCAAAAAAACAAAAAAACAAAAGTAATCTAATGTGAAAATAAAATAACTTATTTGCTGTTCATCTACATTTTTATGCTGATAGGTAGAGCTGCACAAAGATTTGATCGGACCGAACCATTTTAGACATTAACCCAAAGTCTAGTATAAAAGAAAACCAGCTTCACTTTTTGGTTCGAGGACGAGTTCGGTCTTATTCGGCTGAGTGCCACGACCGGGTTAGGCATAGGCAAACTTTTCAATTATTTATATTTTGACCATCAACACTGTTGGGCTTGGACATGATCCACCAAGGGTGGATCAGGCTATTTTCCAAGAATACACAATGCACTGGCCTATCCTTTCCTGCTTTCCTGCTTTCCAAGAATACACAGATACCACCCTAGATTCTTAGTTTAAAACTTGAACTCAGGGGTAATACTTCTTTCCGGAAAAAAAAAAAAAAAAAACCATGCTTCTCAAGCTCTAGACTAAGTTCATAAATTTTGGGAGCTAAGAAATGATTTCCTTTTAAGGGAAATTACTATAAAGTCCCATGTAAGAGAATTAATATCAGAAAGGTTTCATTAGCAACTCAACAGCTTAATTGACAATTCAAGTTACTCGCATTGACAACTTTTTGAGATCTTTCTGGTATTAATTCCCTTGCGTGGGATTTTATAGTAATTCCACCTTTCTTTTATTTAGAACGTTTGAAATGAGCATGAGGTTGAATTCTTTTCAAGTCCTAAGGTTTTTTGAAAACCTATTCAAATAAATGCACAAGTTTTCGCCTGAAAAATATTTGTCTTGTTCATATGCTTCAATCTAGATAGCAACATTTGTTATAATAGGCAAAGTATCTTTCTTAAAAATAGATTGGATGGTTTTTTTTTTTAAAAAAAAAGGCTTTTTTAAACAGAGAACTGGAAAAAAAAAAATTTTATGTTGAATTGCTGATGTGAAGAAAATTTTCAGAATAAACTTGACAATTTTTTATAATAAATTGTATACGTTCAAAACACAACCTCAGGTTCATTTGTTTTTCATGAAAATGCTTCCCTCTTTTCGGAAAATTTGGTTTTGACACTGACCTTCTTGTCCTTCGAGCTTCTTGTTTTTTCCAAAATAATTGTTTTTGCTTATTCAAAAATTTCTGGAAAAATAAGAACTCAAGTTTTTCTGATGTTCCAAGGTAGATTTAAATTTAAGATTGTTAGTCTATTGTACAAATTAAATCGGTTAAGTGTTACCTTTTTATATACTAGGAAAAAAATAAAGTGTCTAATATATATTTCTTAAGGAAATTTGCTTATTTTGAAATAAAAATATTCTTTTTTTTCCCACCAAAAAAGAATATTCCATAAAATTCAATACTAGTCTTAACTATACCAACATGTCTTCCTTATATGGTTATTTAAAGGGAAAAGTATTTCTAACAACTCAAATAAGTATCATTAATTTCAACAACCAAACTTACCATCTAGTTTTAGAAAGAACTACCAAAATTTGGATAAAGGTATACTATTACCTATAACAAAATAACTAAACTGAAAATTTTAATTTAGAGAATTTTTTGTGTAATAGTGACTATCCTAATTTCAAAATCGAAGTCCTTAACTATGACTTATCCAAAAATTTGTGCAACGAAATAGACATATATGCTTAGACATGCAAAAAAAAAATATTAAAGCTAATTTTAGTATTTTTAATAACTATTTAATATTTGGTTCAAATAGATTAAGGCCTCTTAACATGACTATTTTATTTGTCTAATATTCAATTTTATTTAAGTAGCATTGAACCAGTGTAATTTAATACTCGATTATATTCTTTGGAGCTAGTTGAGAGGCTTGCGTTTACTTTAAATATAATATTTCTATCTAGTTTCCTTTTAAAATTTATAAACTTTTTTCTTCAAACTATCCATATTAATTACGTATATGAGGTTTTCATCAATGGGAGTAATGGTTAAAAATGGCAATTTAAGGGATTTCAACATATATTTATTACAGAGAACTAACTTAATTAACTTTTTTAGTATTAATAAATTAATTATCTAACTTCTATGTTTAGAAACGGAGAATGGAAGCCTAATTTCATTGGCTCGTTTTAAAATAGACATACCCACCCTCAACGTCATAATGAAACAACAAAACTGCTAGTTGTCCATCATTTTCATGCATAACAAATTAAATGAATTCCAAACATTTACCTAACAAAACAAAGGACATATACCCATATAATATACATGTAATTGTTTGCAACTGCATATTTATCAATTTATTTAAAATGTACTGTCTTTTGGGTTTCTTTTTAGAGTTTTTGGTCGTTCCTTGGTTTGTTCACTTCATCTGGAAATGAAACATTTCCATCTGCATCAAATTAATAAATTTGATGACAAAGACATGCATAGCCTTTACCAACACTCAAAGAATTCTGTAGTGCATGGTTGATGTTGATGGCTCAGTGCATGTTTAATCTTAAAAAAATAAGTGATTTTTTAGATATTTTATGACAGTGATTTATTGCGTTGACAATTTATCAAAAGCAGAAAATATATTATTGTTATTATTTAATAATCCTTCGAATCATTATTAAATATAGGAGTTGCATAGTGGGTTAACTCTAATTATACATATAAGATCTCGATATATTTTATTTTTTCCAAATTTATATTTTCCATTAAAATATCCATAGTTATTGCATAGTCAATTGACAATTTCAATCAAATAAAGTAGTTTAGGAATATCATACATGTTTGTTAGAAATGATTAATTTAACTAATTTTTTTAATATGTATAAGTTAGTATATAAATCTTACGTTAATAATCGGAGATGGTAATATTTAAGTTTTATGATATTTGTACGCATCTCTATTCATACAAGATGATTTATTATTTGTCTGACTTAAAAAATAAAAAAAGATGATTTATTATTTGGTTACTTTTAAATTCTACGATATCTCCATGTGTCACCACATTTTTATATAGCAGTGTCTCTCATCTACTTTAGAAGCTAGCAAGGTACGTAGCTTCTAAAAGTGTATAAAAAAAAGGTAATCATAAATTTATCTTTTTTTTTTTCTTTAGATTCAAATTATTTTTAATTAAAAGCTCAATTACAAACATGATAAATTTTTTTTAAAGGTCAAAAAGGGGTTAGTCTTTGGTTGGCGATCATAATGATAGCAGTTTCATCAAGAAACTTGGTCTTTATTTTGGATCATTTTTTCCTTTTAGATAAGAAAACTGTCTAGATATTTAATTAAACAAATAATAAGATTCAAACAATTATATCATATATACAAATCAGGTTTGAGGAAACCATCTTGAATCCTTGATTAGAGATAGACATCTGAAAGCATTCCTTTTCAAAAATCACTAAATCTTGTCCTCTTTTTTATTTCTTTTCTTTTTTTTTCAGTGATGTTTAGGTAACTATATTTTATTCTAGTATCATTTCATTCTTAAACGAAGGCGATAGCTACCTTTTTACTTAAACGTCTGTATTAAATTTATCAGTTTAAAAGTATTCATATATTTAAATATTAACATCCTAAATTTTATATTAATCTGTAACTTCCCTTAGCGTGGTTGGGACGAAGGCGATAGTTAGTTTATTGGAATACACACACACAGAGAGAGATATATATATATATATATAGAGAGAGAGAGAGAGATAGAGAGAGAGAGAGAGGATGCTTGGGGAAGGAGACAACGAAGAATCGGTTTTTTTTGAGGGAAATGCTATGAACAGTAAAAAATATTGGCCAAATGCTACATTTTTAAAAATATTTAGGTAAATACTACAGTTAAACTCATTTTTCAAGTGAACGAGTTTGAATTTGTAACAAATTTATTTACATGAAGAACGAGTTATATCTTTTTTTTAATTAAAAAAACTCCTTTGATGAATGAGTTTAGGGATCTTTCTTTTTTTAAATTTAAAAATCCCCCCGCCACCTAAAAAAGTTAGGGGGGAGGGCGGACCACCTCACCCCACCCCTGGTCCCCCTCCCCCTCCCCCTCCCTGAATAAAAAAGAAAATTATTATTTACAAATCAATCTTTAGCAAAAAAAAAGGAAAAAGTATTATTTTTAAAATCCCTTCAAAGTATTCCTTTATAAAAAAAATAAATCCTTACAAATTATTTTGATACAAAAACGGATGTGAAAAATGAAAAATATTACATTTATAATTTATACATTCTCTCACTTTTTATAAAACAAGGTCATTTTTAAAACAAAATTGTTATGCTTTTGTTAACGATAGGACGATTATAATTTACTAATTTAGTAATAAAATTGTTTTACAAAAAATAATTAGATACTTTTGAAGTATCACATCATTCATATTATTTCCAATAAAAAATATTTCAATTGTAAGATTTATTGGATATGCAATAAATAGAAAAGACAATTATTTCTCGTTTTATAAAAAGCGAGAGAATGTATAAATTATAAATGGAATATTTTTCATTTTTCACATCCGTCTTTTCATCAAAATCATTTGTAAGGATTTATTTTTTCTAAAAGAATAGTTTGGAGAAATTTTAAAAATAATATTTTTTCTTTTTTTATTGAAGATTGATTTATAAATAATAATTTTCTTTTTTATTTAGGGATGGGGTAGAGGGAGGGGGAGGCCGTGGGGGACCGGGGGTGGGGGGAGGTGGTCCGCCCTCCCCCCAAACTTTTTGGGTTGGCAGGGGGGATTTTTAAATTAAAAAAAGAAAGATCCCCAAATTTTTTTTAATTAAAAAAAAAAAAGAATGACAAATCCAAACTCATTCATCTGAAGAATGAGTTTGATTGTAGTATTTTTTAAAAGTGTAGTATCTAGCCAATATTTTTTTATTGTTTATAGCATTTCCCAAAATAGAAACCCGAAGAATCCTTTCACAACTGAGATAAAGGATCCAAATTTTGAACAAAGCCTTTTGGGAAAAAGTTAAAAAAGGACAGCACTATATGCTTGACCGTACAACTTGTTCAAAGTAGTTATTTGAAGGGAATTAGCGTTTTGAAGCACCTATGTAATTGTTCAAGAGTAATTTTACGGTGAAGTTTTTAATGCGTGAAAATATTTATGAGCTTCTACCGAACATGCGTTCAGCATTATATACTTTTTGAATATGCAAAAATATACATGAACATTTAAGATTACTGTAAAAATGTAAAACCGTTAAATATAACTTAACATCATTATATTTTGTGGTGGGACCCACGGTATTTTTTCATATGCATCTTCAAAACGTACATGATACTCAGCACATATCTAGGATTTGTTTATCAACCATTTCGGGAATAGTTTTTACGCAAATTGATACAGTACTCCTCTTATATACTTACCTCATATTGTATATAATCACTTTCTAAAAGCTAATCCCAAACAGACTATTAATAAAATTACTCAGGTATTTTTACATCTTAACTCTATTTTAAACAATCCAGACTGCCCTCTATATATTGCTTCTCCTGTCTATACAAGTCATGTCCAATATTTTTTTTTTAAATCGAAATCAATGGAAAGATGAAAGCTCATTACTTTATCTGAAAAATTAATTTTTTGTACTTCTTTTCCCCTTATTAAATATTATAGATATACCTTGTTTCACACTTTCCTACGTCAATGTTAAATATAAAATATAAAAGAACTAAAATTCTTTTTAAAAGTCTTGGATGAATTAGTACCTGTTTGATTATTCACGGTATACAAACTAAATATATTAAATGAGTTTTACTCTAACTTATGTAAATATGATTTTTTAACCCTATTCCAAACATGCCTTAACGGCTAAGAAAAACTGAAGTACTTAATCATAACCAAACAAATTGAAGTTGCACGGACGACATAACCGTAATTACAACGCCACTTGATGCCCATTTAGTTCAAAATAATTTAAAAGTAAAAAATAAATTTCTTATGGACAGAAATTCAATTTTATTCATTCACTATATAAATATATATTTAAAAGATAATTTCTCATCAATAATTATAGACGTACCGTTTTAACTTAAGAAATCAAATTAGAATTTAATAAATAAATATGAAAAAAATAATAATAATCATAAAGTTAACTCATCAAATAAGATGCATAACAGAAGTAAAAAAACTGACAAAATTAATCAACATCAATAATACATATGCAGCCGTGTGGTACATCTCACTTGTAATTCCATAAATTATATACAACTTTCAACTTTAGGATCGGTAAATTTTCATAGACTAATCTAGGAGAATTAAGGAAACTAAATAATTTTTTTTTGAAACAATTATATTTATCATTTTTTTTCTTATATAATTTAATAACATATAAGTATTGTAAAGAGATTATATAATATACACCATAATTAAATAATTTATTCAACTTTCTTGATCTTCCTAAATTAGTTAACCGAATCTTGTATTAAAAACAGAAAATTAATATCAAAATGTGGACCATCATCATATGATTTGAAAGGTTAAAAATAAAAATAATAGGCAATAAAAAAAACAAACACAGTTGCCTTCATTAAGTATAAAGTATGCCATCATTATCTTCTTTTCCTGGAAAAATACTTACATACTCCCGGAGTGCCATGTTATCTATATTCTACTCAATGAAAATGTTCTAAATATCCTTATAGTATGGATCCCATATCCCAGAAACTTTTAATTATTTCTCTCTTTCCATAGAGAGAAATAATTAGGAGAAGTTTATGGGATATAGAATATAGAATCCATAGTAGAGAATACTTAGAACATTCTCATTGAATAAAATATGGATCATATGACCCTTCGAGAGCATATAAATATTTCTCCTTCCTACCCACCGTGGGATCCTTAAAAAGCGCAACGATTTTCTCCATGACAAATTTAGTAATTTCCAGCTACCGTCCTTATAAAAAAAAAAAACAAAACCACCACAAAACCACTGGAGCAAAGTAAAAGCATGTCATCTATTTCCAAATACACAACCTTCTCTAAACCTAAACCATGAACACTCAAAGCCTTGTGGGATGTTTGGTTCTGACCTTCACAACAGGTTTCAGTATTATACCTTCTAATGCAAAACATACCCCACCAACAACTTCAGACATCTTCAAAATCCACCATGTTTGGCACCAAGTTCTGAGATGGGGAAACAAAACACATCATGAATTCCAAACACCCCATCATGATTATTCACTCACATCTCTCCCAATTGTGCTAGCAGCAATCTTCTGCTTCATAGCTTCCTCCATTTCCAGTGTCAGTGGAATAGGTGGTGGTGCACTTTTCATTCCCATTTTAACCATCGTGGCCAGACAAGACCTCAAAACAGCTTCAGCTCTCTCATCTTTCATGGTCACCGGAGGATCGATTGCAAACGTCCTGTGCAATTTATGCAGAACAAACTCTGAGTTGGGAGGCAAGTCATTGATTGATTATGACATAGCACTTTCTTTAGCGCCATGCATGCTTCTTGGAGTAAGTGTTGGAGTTATCTGCAACACTGTGTTCCCAGAATGGTTAGTTACTCTTCTGTTGGCTATTTTTCTTGCCTTGTCATTCAGAAAGACATGTAAGAAAGGGTTGATGTTATGGAAGATTGAATCAGATGCGATAAGGAGAAATTCTGGGGCTGAAGAAAATGGGAATGGGGATTTTGAGGAACCTCACCATCAGGGTAATGAAGAAGATGGCAGATTGAAGCTTCCGTGGCTGAAATTAGGGGTTTTGCTTTTGGTTTGGCTTTCTTTCTTCTCTATCTATTTTCTTCGTGGCAGTAGAAATGGACA
>QFDD01003847.1:0-15343 GCA_006871305.1 Vachellia collinsii
GCCAATAGGGAAAAACCAACAATATTTGCAGGTTCCAATTTTAATAATTTAATTATTTAGATGATTACATAGCAGTAGTTTTCAAAAGTGAAGCCGGCGCATTTACATATATGGCCAGGTCCACTAACAACCATAAAAGAGAGGACGCCATGTCTATTCCGCCACTCAAGGAAGAGGTGGAAAATGACAGAAAGAAGGAGAAATTAAAAGCAAGCAAGATTGCGGTTCAATGTTGCAGAGAGAAGAAACAATACCTATTGAGTGCATTTCCGAGTGTCATAATGTATTTAAAGTAAGCTTTGTGACAGGAATGAATAACTAAATTTAGGATATCAAATCATAAAAATGGCTGTCATCACAAATACCTTCGGCAACCATGGAAGTTGTCAATTAAGGTCCTTTAGAGACAAGCATGAAAGGAGCAATCAAACAAACACTTTATATCATTTCTGAAATGATTGTAGAATATAAATACAAAATTCAAAGACATTAGCAAGAGAATCAGCTCATCCTTAACATAAGAATTATCAAGTTCTCTCCTTTACCTCTTTCACATTTCTGATATATCCTACTCAAATCATTCTCACGGCATCATCCTATCGAGGCGATAAAGCAAAATATATGGTTTCTAGACTGCCATAAAAAGCGGAAGCGAGTTCCCAGCGGCAGAGATCTTACAATACAAACCACCAAACGCTTTCTATTTTCATTGTGTTATCACACTAATGTTGGTGGTTTGAAAATAAGCAATACCAAGGAAGGCATCTGAAGTCCGACTCCTTTAGAAAAACACTTTGACATCAAGCCAAATACAAAAGGAATGCTAACAAAACACAGATCATAAACACCATTGTTATGCGGAGATCTGCAAGTTAACAATTCGGACAAGATGCCTTGAATGGGAATCTAGAGTGAAGAAGAAAACTAAAGAAGCAGGAGAACGAACCCGGAATGTGAAGGGCTGGGCCTATGAAGAGAATCAAAGGCGCGAGAAAACAGATTAGAATGAAAGGCAGAATAGGAAAACGAGATCCAATGCCGCTATTCGTGGAGGAGGACAGCCGTGGCATGGGCGCCATTGCAGATCAGGATTGGAAACCTTGAAGAAGGAAAAAAGTAAAGAGAAAGAGAGAGTGAGAAGCAACATTTGAGAGGGGAGAAAGAACGCAGGAGTAAGCATGAGAGGAGTAGAAGTGAGATAAAATTACGGGTAAAATCGGAGGAGGGGGAGATGGGGATTGAGGTGTAGTGCTAGTCCAAATCCATCAGGAGAGAGGAGCGAGATTGAGGCAGGAGAAAGAGATGAAGGGTCGTAAATCAATACGCTAAATATGTTGTGGGCATGTGACAAGAGGGAAAAGGCGAAGTCGCAGAGAGTGAGAATAATGGAGGGAGATAGATAGATCTGGCTTCCCCCGTTAATTTTCCCCGCCGTCTTCCTCCTATGTTTAAAGTAAAGGTAAGTGCCCCCATGCGCTCATGAAACTAATAAACCGCACCGCAGAGCAACCGCGAATTTTTGGTTAATAATAATAATAATAATTTATCATTCCTTCATAATTGATAAATTAATAAATCATTTAACCATGGCCTCAGAATTTGTATCCTTAATGCTCTTCACGACTCATTGTGACTTGCTAATTGCATAAAGCAAATCTTGCACCCGGTGGCTGTTTCAATTCTCATTTTCAGTAGAACAAACTGAACACCTAATCATCTATCCATAGTTCATCGCTCCTAATTTCAATGTTTAAAATTCTCTGACAAACAACTAAATCTAAATAAAATCAGCCATATTACCATGTGCCTCAAACAATTAAAGTAATAAAAAATAAAGAACAAAAGGACTCTTACATTAACAATATGAGGAGTAAAATTTTTAATACTTATAAACCAGTTTATCATGAACATAAACGTCATAGTTAAAATAAATCATATTGATAGACGGTATTGATTAATTATCGTTAATTCAGCACCATGGCAATCCCAAAGATTTGCCAGCTCTTTGGTGAAAGACGATCTCCAACATAATAAATACCGTAGGATCATAAGAAAATCTAAATTATCAGGCTAGGTTCGCAAAGGGCAGAAAATATACACATATTTCTAAAATTGAAAGGAGATGAATAGAATATGTAAAACCAATAAGCTGACGATTTCTTTCCAGCTTAAGCCTCACATTTGCCATAGATATTTTCTTTATTTGTATAACTAATTTAATAAGTTCTCAATACCTCGAGTTTTAGTTCAAGCATCCAAAAGCCTTGGAATTAAGATCACCACTTGTTGGTTGTATATACATTTTCCAACCTCACCGAAATTTAGACCCAACTTTTAAGCGATGTTGTATAAAAAAAAAAGGTATAGTTGTCATTATTTTTCTCTTCCTCTTGTATAAAAAAAAAAAAAAAACTTCGACCCAAAAATTACCGGTGTGGTAATGAAAAAGGCCCACACAGCGGATTGGCGTTCCTTGAGCCCAGAACTGAATTTGAGTCATGGTAACTTATTTGTCAGTTGATTCAAATCATAAACGCTAAATGAATAAATAAACATAGAAGTCAACATCATCATTTGTCACCTTATAATACACTCACAGGCCTTTATGATATATGCTAGATCTTGATTAAGACATAAAACAAAGGCTTGTTTGGTTAATGGTAATTCAGATCCCAATACCTGCGTGTTTTTTATAGCATTTTCTTTTATAGTAGTAATAAGCATTAGCATGATGATAGGGATGGTTTGTGGATGAATGGTGATTAGCATGAGATGAACCATTCTCGGGGTTCATCTCTACCACGAGACCGCAAGTTCAAACCCCGACCGTCCTTGCTTCATTCGCCATAGGTTAAGGTGAGATCGTCAGATCTCTACCATTACTACAAAGTCGACAAGAATGTACATACAGGACAAAAGTCTTTAAATTCGAAAATAGCCTCATTGGTGATGCAAACTGTAAGACAATCAAGATGATGGAACCTGCATCTATAGAATTGCCACGTCCAAGTAATCACCAATCTGCATGTATAAACCAAACTCAGTAACAGGGCTGGTAAATCATAATTAGCCCTACTAACAGGAATGGCATTTATCATCATCACAAGTACCAGGAAAAAACATATTGCTCACCTCAAACCCAAGTTCAGCTAATGCCTTGCCATCATCAAATCTTCCATTCCCGTGTGATAAAGTCTTCCCCACCTACAAGAGGTCAGAGTAAAAGAATGAGACACAAAATAAAAATCCTACACATCCCGCTGAGGTGGTGTGAGTAATAACTAAGAAATTACTCATTGCATTTTCACAGGCAAAAGAATGGTATATGCAACACAAAAATCATACTTAATCTCGAGAACAATTTTAAAAGGAGAAAAAAAAAAGGTGAGGAAAAGGGATAATATTGTTAGTATTTTCATTTCCAACAATAAAATGGGAAGAAACCATGGAGCAAAAGAAAGTACACATGAAAATCATCAGCAATGTTTACAAACTTTAGCTGACGGGGATACACGATAATGTCAAAATCGTGATTGCACAGAACCCACAAGTGAACATCAAAATATTCAGGTGACAAGCTATAGGATACGCATAAAAGGACATGACTCTGAAGTTATGTAGTTTGCATCAAGCAAAATACACACAAGCCCACAAAGACAAGAGGACTTGCCTCTCTAACTATGAAGCGGCCATGTTTATCAGGATAAACAAATGCGAAGGAGAGCTTTGCATTTCTTTTCCTTGCAGCTGGAGCCACTTCTTTGACCTGCACAAAATGGGTAGTCAAGTCAACCACAAGAAGAAACGTATTAACAAATTAAAGACACCAACATTTCCAGAGGGACCTCGTCAAAAATAGATATGATTGCATTTTTGCACAGAGAAGAACAAGGAGAACTTCTTCATACAAGATCAGTTAACTCTCTAAGAGTTGCATCCTTCCATGTATAAATTTGAACCTCATCCTTGGGCTCCTTGCCTCTCACTGCAAATTCCTCATTGGTATGATGACCTCCAGTCTGCAGAATGCAAAGAGTACAGTACAGCATAAACAACTATTTCAGACGATAATCATTTCATGTCTTGCAAGTTGCAATGGAACTATGGAATTACATTAACGCATTGTTTGGTTGGGGGGTTTTTGGAGGGGAGGTTAGGGTGGGTCAGGGGTGTGATGAGGATAAGTGTGTTTGGTTGGGAAAAATGAGGAGGTGAGGTGCCAATTTTTGTTATTTTCCTCACCCTCCCCTCCTCTCTCTAAACCTCCTAAATTGAGGTTTTTTGGAGGGGTGAGAAAGTTGAGGTTTAAACTTGACTAAAATACCCATGCTGATTTTACAATATTCCAGCACTACCCTTTCGATTAAAAACCCTTTCCCCTTTCCTTATGCAGTCCTTGTTCTCGCACGCACAGCCGTTTCCTCGTCTTCCATTTCCTCTTTCTTCTAAGTACTTTATCTGCATATATCCCCTCCAATTCGTTGAAGCTATTCACAATCACCCTGAAGCTCGTCACCTCCGTTTTGGCTGCAGAATCGGTGGCCCACGGGAAGAACGAACCAGCAATGAGGCAATCTGGGTGGTGTTGTTGCAAGAGCTGCTCAAGAGGCTCTCAAAGCATCATTGTTGCTTCGAGGAAGACAGGAATCAGGGATAGAGATCGTATAGCATCGGCATTTTCGCAACCTTCTAGCAAGTCAAGTTCTTGGCCTGGGAATTTGATGGGTACGAGGTTGATGGGAATGCCAAGGGCTGAGGATTCTTGTAATGATCTAGAAACGAGAGGAAGATTGAGAGGGGTGGTGATAATGGTGGCCCCACGTCATGTTCATATATATATATATATATATATTCTTAATTGAACCAACTACACTCCTTTATTAGCATCTCCTTATCTGCATTGCTAAGACTTCACTATATGCATGAGATTTGACGTACAATGGGAATGACATTGGTGTGCAGGTAATGGTTATTTTAAAAAAAATATTATGAACAAAAGAAAAAAAACAAGCATAAATAAAATGATAAAGGTATAATTGTCAATTTAGAATTTGCTCCCCTCACCTCCCTTTCTGAACCAAACAACAATTATTCAAATATCTCCCCTACCCTCACCCCCCCTTTGAACCAAACAAAACTCATAACCTCCCTTCATCTAAACTCACTTACCTTTAATTAACCCCACCCCCCCTCCTCTACTTTGAACCAAACAAAGCCTAAAAGATTAGATTATGTCTGAGTGGACGTGTGCATATATTGATTATGAGCACCTACATATACGAAAAGATTAGAAAACAAAAGCAACATGACATGCAGTGGATGAGACCCTTGCCCCAGAAAATATGTTCCATACATCACGACAAAGAAAGAAAAAATCCCAGAATAAATTGAGTCACCAAACAATGAGAATTTATGAAGCACAAAACAGCCACTTGATGCAAAACCTTTATGGCATCATGCAAGGAATAGATTGAAAATATTGCAACAAGAAAACTAGGACATTCATCAAAACTACTTGACAATGACATTCTCCAATTCACTAACGGGAAATAATAAACAATATCTCCCATGGATCCTTCCCCAACAGGAAAGAAAGAAAACCTTTACAATTTAAGTCATTCACAATGAGCATTCAAAGTTGGCGTACAAATTACATGATGAAGATTAAGTAGAATGGAATGCTGATATCCTCCATAATGTAGTCTACAATGAGCTGTGAGATAGTCGAGCGAATAGATTATCCAAACTCAAAGGCTAGCTTGAGGGAGGGGTCTTTTACCATACTTTGTTCTCCAACGTAGCATGGGATGCCTAAATCCTACAGTAAACAGTACAGGATGCTTTATAGAATACTTTTGTGAATTCGTTTTACCATACTTTGTTCTCAAAGGTAGAGTTTGAGATGCCTAAATCATATATTAAACAGTATAGGTTACTTTACAGAGTACTTGTGTGAATTCGTTCTCCCATCTCAATAGCTAACCTTTTATCATCATTTGGATGCCCATCAATTGATATCAGGGATGACATTCAGCAGATCAAAAGGGGAAGGAAAACCACCACTTGCAAAGGGTTCTAACTAATGATGGGTTCTTAATAGCAAGGCTAAAGTGCTAAAATGAGCAGTTGTAGAGTGTAGCTGCCATGTTGCCTTCCCTCCAATGGACCAACTGATGGATATGGAAACTAAAAGAGTATAGGGTACCCCCACATTGAGTGATGTGGGATGCTCTATGGTATAGATAAGTGGACTGTCACACCCATCTCAAAAGGGGTTAGAACTAGAACAGAGCGAGATACAAAGATTTTCGATGGAATTTAACACTTGCTCTCTTTGAGATGCAGGTACTATATGTCCTTGACAGTCAAGGTGCAAAGCCTCGAACAACATTTTTTTTTTAAAAAAAATAAACAACTCAGTTGTAAGAAAACCATATTCTCAATAGTCAACGGAGAATTATATGACAACTACAAGTGACCTCTGAAGACAGAAAACAAAATCCAATAAATCAGATTCATGAACAATTATCACGCCCAAAATATTACACAAAAACTGGAAACTTCAAATAGACCATCATTAAGCATGTAAAGTGCAGATTCTGCAGAATGGCATACCTTAGTGAACACTCGCAGAAGTAGTGGACAAGTCTGCAATCAACAAAAACAAACAAAAAAATCACAACAGCAACAACAACAATAATTATCACATGAAACAAAGAGTAGAATCAGACGGCGCAAAAAAGAAAATAGGGAAGAATCATCCTTCTGGGTGAGTTAAAGTCACACCAAAGATTAGTGGAGCTGCAGTAACATTTCAGTACAGCGAAACACAAAATGGATAGGCCGAATACAAGAAAAGAGCAGAGTTTAAAAAGGGCGGCAAGAAACGAAACACAAAACACCTATCATTCCATCAACAAGAGAAAGCAAGCAAAACCGCTAGGTCAATGAACGGTGGAAGTACAGACAAAAAAGGTTCGGCGGGAGATTAAGAAAGAGGGAACCTTTTCGCGATCAACAGGTTCGAAGCGAGGGCGCGAAGGAGGAGGAGGAGGAGGAGGGCCTCTTGCGGGCGGGGGCATTGGTCGGCCTCCTTGCCTCTTGGGTGCGTCACTCATCTTCCGATTCTTCTCACTCGATTTTTCTGGACTCTGCCCGGTGGTTCCTGTTGAAGGAGAGGCAATGTTTCCTCCTGAATATCTTATGCCTGGTCTGGGCCTGGCTTGTTTTTGTACAAGATGAGCCCGCAAATAAACACGACCAAAAAACCACAGCAACTCCATGGAGTTCTTTTTTTTTTTTTTGGGGAGGGGGTGGGGGGATTTTGAGTTAAATGGGGTTCACAAATCAATGTGCGTTTTTTTTAATATGACCAACAAAGGTTTAAATCTTCTTTGCGCTTTGAAAAAAAAAATACAATTAAACCAATAGGATTTGGATCTAGTTTAAAAGATAAATCATTCACAATATGACGAACTAATATTCAAATACCTACTAAAAAAATACCTACATGTAATATCTAACGTTACATTGAATATGATTTCTTTCATTAAAAAAATACATGTAATTTAAGAAAAAAAATACAATTTAGAATGGAGATTGTTGTTAAGGATATTTCATATTGGCATATTTGAAAATTGAAAATGATGTTAGAGAATTGGCGATCAAACTTTGAACACGGGACCATTTCTATAGATGATACAAAGTGATGATTGGGATGCTTGTGGCTTCTACGGAGCCATTAGAGAGAACAGTCAATTAGTCAAAAGAGAAAGGACGTTAGCTCAGATAAGAATACCCAGGAGATATGTCACGTTGAAGAGGCATATGGGGTCTAACTTATTCCAATCCCTGAAATTAAGAAACGTATTAAAATTAAGGTAAAGCAGCAAATATAATCATGATATTATTTTTTATGGGTATCCAACACCCTAAATTTTGTATCTCATGTTTGTAATTCGATGCAATTGCCTTCTTTTTAATTAGTGTGAGAATTTTTAGCCAATTGTTTTGTACATCATGTTTTCAACATAGATTTGCTACTTTACCCTTAAAATTATTATAATCCGTGTTGGTGAGGATGAAAATGAGTGAAGAGAGATGTGTGGCAGTAGTCAGCGCAAGTTGCAGGGAGCAACGCGTCATGTCTGGCTTCTGCTTCTGCTGTTCACATTCAAACATGTGAGTTGCCGTAAGTTCAAGGTTACCAAAGGAAAAAAAAAAGGAAGTGGCATGTCATAATCGGAAAAGGACGGTGGTGGGGGCCACAGCCAAAAATGGAAAAAGGAGTGAGTAAATGAGGCCTGCAAATAGGGATTACAGATTCCCCAAAACAGAAAGCCCTAACCGCTACACTATTGCCTCATCATCTCCAAAGCGGCATGGGAGGTCAGTGGTCATAACTCAAGAATGAGCTTAGGGTAGCCTCTAGGTGGGCCCCCCCGCCTCCCCAAAAAAAACCATCCTTAATTACTCTCAGTCGTCGCTCATGGTTGAAACCCTCCGCCCCCCACTTTTCCTAATTATAAGCCCTTCCCCCTCACAAGTTACTTGTTAAAACGCACACACTTCTCATCACTCCACAAATCTTGCCTATCTTTGCCTTGATGGCTTCAAAACTCCTCACTCTCTTGTACACTCTTCTCATAGACCTTAAATTTATTTAAACGATAGTTTCTGACAATAATCTAAACAGATTATATGTGTCGTATTATTGTTGTTATAATTAATCGAATGAAAGAAATAAATAGGCGCACGTGCCTGTGGGAATTTGCGGTTCATGGGTTGTGCAGTGTTATAATAGGAAGTTAGACATTATATATATATATATATATATTCCTAATTCACCCAAAAAAAATAATAATAAAAGTCTGATGGGGGCGGTACTGTGGCAAGATTGTACATAAAATTTAAATGAGAAGGTGAAAGATAGGAGCTGCATTGAAGGAGGTGAGCATAAGTGGACAGGCAAGAGGAAGAAAATAAAGCCACGCTCACTTACATTCACTACAGTATATCACACACACACACACACACACACAGATTCATTCTGTGACATAGAGGAGGCACTCGTGTACACATGTACGTACGTGCGTACCTTTTCATTTATATATATATATACATGTGTGTGTGTACATTTACATTCACTCCAACAATCTCAATCTGTGAGATCCACAACCACAGGGTACGTTATTCCAATTAACTCTCTGCTCATTCCCTAATATAATTAACAAGCCATCACACCAACCATGATCGATATCTACTGCCAAAATTGCATGATGCGTCCACTCGATAATAGGAACACACACATCACATATATTAAACAGCTTGCTTGTTCCATTCATTCATTCTGCAAAACAACAGTTTAATTAGAAACGCTGGCAGCACTCCAAAAAACAAATATCGTCATAATTAAGTCACACCAGCAACAAAATGATTGCCAAGCATGCATGCATGCATTTGGATGAACCAAAAGGATGGATTTGACCCATGAAAATGAAATTGGCTATAGCTACGCTTAGGCCAAAAATAGAGTGATCGAGCAGGCTAAAAAGACGCTACCCGATAAAATTGCACATCGGTTCCCTTTAATTTCTATTTAAATAAAGCAGTATCTTCTCATTTCTCAATACTTAACACATCCGCCATAAATTATCGCGTTCCCCATTCCTTTGCACACAACATTCTCATGGACTCTTGCTTCCCTTAAATACGTAATATATATAATTCCAACCAAATACCGATTATTCCTGCACACACCTTTCCTTTCATCCTCAGTACGGCAAATATTCATGAGAAATGAGGAAAACACCGTGCCAATAGAAAACAGGATATGAAAGAAGTTGATCCACAAAAACTTGAAGAATATTTTTCACGAATTTTGTCCCCCACAGAAAAAGCATACTTGAATTTTTTTTTATAGCTTCCCGTGGAGTAGTCACGTACGCAATTAATATATAGCAAAATATTCCTTAGTGTATCTAATTATAAAAAAAAACTATTTAATGTATCTGCTGTTGCGATAAATATTTAGGTATTGGTGGATCCTAGATGAGATGTATCGATCTCTGGCCAGCTGGTTTGTGTGAATTTTAAGAAGGTTTTCAACATACAAGTTTTTAAACTTTTTAACTTTCTATGATGTCGCCTTCAAGCCTTATCTCCACCACAACTTCTCTTAAGAGAGGGTATTTAAAGAATATTCTGAAGGCATGAACTTGCTCGTGTCTCTCCAAATAAGTCAATGTAATCAATGATTCGTTTGAATCATAGCTGTTAATCTGTTTAAATTTGACAATGGACCACCTAGTTAAACTTAATCAAACACTTCGAAACTTAACCCTGAATATCAAACTTTTATGTTACACTACGCGCTTCCACCGTCTGCATCTTTACAAATATAGCAATATCGATGTAGTTGATCACAAGTTTTTCAAACCTAATTAATATTTACACACTACCCATCTGATTCTTAAGGCGCAAACTAGATAATTAATTTATGACTATTATAGAAATTAATTAAAACAATTATTTGTAACAATGCCGGGTTGTATTTCTATGAACCCCCATAGTTCATTATTTTATTTTTTACTTTGTTTTGCTATTTCATTTTATCGAAAAAAATATCAAATTGTTACATATGTAATCTATAGGAATAACCATAAAAAAAAAATTTATATATTTGAGAAGTAAAGTGAGTTGAAGTAGCTAGTGATATATTTAAGATCATCCTGCACGGGAAGATTATTTTGAATTCCTTATTAATGTCTATACCCACCATTTCTTTTCCATGACCTCACATCCGACAATCAATTGGCCAGCAAATTGAACCTGAAGAAGGTCTGTATAGATGTACACGTCAATGTAATTCGCAAGAGTTCACAATGTAGAGCCTGCAGCTGGCATAAGGGTGAGTCATAATTTATTACTGGTGACTTAAGAATGTTTAAGAATGTTGGAAAAATAATAACAAACACAAAACCGGATGGTAGATTGGAGGAGCCAATTGTATTAACAAGAAGTACGAATTCCAAGTGGCAACAAATTCACGAACTTAAAATACTTTATGTTTGGTGTACAGCTAAAACAACGAGTCTCACTACTATAATAATCAATTTTGCACGACCATTTTTTTGGCCCTTTAATTTCCATTTCGTGGTTGAAGTCTTTGCTATGGACGTTACAAACATTGCGTTCTGTCACGTCCATAGGCACTGGATGTGAGAGGCATCCCCTCTTACCACCATCTCTTAGTTGAAGATGCAAGCGTTCTCAGATTCCCATTTCCACCATGTCCAATCACGCATTGATTCCATCATTTGTCTTCTCTAGTATGTGTAAAAGGATTCCAACAAAACTATCATACACATTTTTCTCCTCATGCATTACATAAGGTTATGCATCACATCAAGAATACACCAATATGTTAGATCAAAGAAAATAGACCTCTTCTTCCATATGTTCTTCTCACTTGCAGTCTAGTACTTCTTATTGAAAATCACATTGATTTTTTCAATTCATCGATACACCTCCTTTTCGGTCAATGCCATTTGAGCCAATCGATGCTCCGGTGAACCATTAAAGTTCTTTTTCAATCTTCTATATGGGTGAAACTGATTAAGAAACCTACTGTGACCAAGGTATACTGTCTTTCTTCCATGTTTAAGTTGGTGAAAGTATACTTTTGCTTCACATATAAGACATGCTTTATAGCCCTTTACACTGTACCTTGATAAATTTTCATATACAGAAAAGTCATTTATTGTGGTGAAAATTATTGTACAAAGCTTAAAGGACTCCTGCTTCTGTGCATCATATACATCGATACCTTCCTCTCACAACTTTTTCAAGTCCTCAATTAAAGGTGTCAAGTACACATCAATATCGTTTTTCGGTTGTTTTGGCAAGAAATTATCATAGAAAGCATCATATACTTGTGTTTAGTGCACAACAAAGGAGGTAAGTTATGAATCATCGGAAGAATAGGCCACACGTTATGTGTGTTACTAAGAGCGCCATATATAAGGGTTGATTCCATCTTTATAGAGCCCAAGATGAAGGTTTCTTGGCTCACTACTGAATTCAGAAAACATTTTATCTATCTTCTTCCATTGAGGAGAATGGTCGGGTGACACAGATATTTTTCATCACATATTTTCTTTTCAAAATGCCATACCGATTTCTTCACTTCTGTTGCATTAGCATATAAACGTTTAAATCATGGTATTATTGAAAGATACCACAACACCTTCAAAGATTGCCCTTTAGCTTTCTCATCACCACAACCACCATCCTTCTTCATCTTGTATTGTGGAGTTTTGCATTTTGGACATTCACTTGATCCTTCATACTCTTTTTAGTACAATACACAGTCATTGTGACAAGTGTGTATCTTTATGTATTCCATGCTCACCGTAGTCAATATTTTCTTGACATTGTATATATGATTTGGGAGTACATTTTGGTTTGGACGCATATCAATCAACAATTGAAGCAACCTCGTGAAACTTGAATTGGTCCACCCATTATTTGTTTTTAAATTCATTAATCTTAACACAGTTATCAAGCATGTACACTTACTACACCTTAGGGTACAAAGGTGTCTCTGCATCACTTCTCAAATTGTCATATTAAAGTGATTGTGCAAAGGATTTCGCTCAAACATCATGAATCATGTCACCCATTCTATCATTGTTGAAGTCTACCACAACTTCATCCTTTGAAAATTAGTAGTTCCTACTTTAACATGTCATGTCCATATTCTATATTGAAGATTTATCCTGTCACATAGTAGGTGATCCCTTATATTATCAACAAATCTTCAACTCTCATTTAAAAAATTCACATAGATAAAAAAAATCCCATTTTTACTAGGCCCATTTCTTTTAGAAAATTTAATAAATTGTTCCACCCAATTCTCATATTCTGCACTAGTTTTCAAAGCATTCATCCCACTACGACCCATTAAGTTACCACCTAAACTGTTTCCGAAAATAGTCAACTTAAGAAATACAAGAAAACTATGTTAACATTCAATCCACAATATTCATCAACCCCAAAAAATAAATATAGAAAATTTTTCTAATTAATAACCTCAAATCCATTCAGCATAATTTCTATATAAAAAATATCATCAATAAATTTAACAGTAATCCAATATAGCAGTCTAAGAGTAACTCTTCATATTTACTATCAATATCTAAAGCATAATATCAAGATATTCTAACACCAATCAACTTCACCATATATAGAAATTTCAATTTTTTAGAACAATAAAGAAACTATCATTTTAATATATCCAAGTATAAGTTAAAATGTAAAATATTTATTTAACATAAAAAAGTAAAAAACTGACTTTAAAAGGGGAGAGAAAAAAATTTGTTGCAAAGATGACAATGGTGAGAGAGAGACGACAACAACGGCTTCGGGGAGAGTGACGATAATGGTGATTTGGGAGGCAAGCGAAGACAGCAGCGACTTGGGAGGTGGAGCGAATGGCAAGCGCATGATTGGTGAAGAAGAAGTAGCAACGACCAAGCTTTGAGCTGGTAACATAAAAGAAGAAGCAATGATGGCATGGAGGAGCAAGGGAAAACGAGATGGAAGGAGAGAAGAAGAACCAATGCAAGGAATGAAGCAGAAATGGAGATGGAAGGAGGGAAAGGAGTTTGTGGCGCTATATGAGAGGGAAAGGGTTTAAAAACCCTCTCATCCATTAAAGATAAAACTGGTCGTTAGAGGGTATCCCATCTCATGTAAATCAGCATGGAAACCCTTTCACATCCATTTTTTAAGAAATGGATGTGAGAGAGGGATGTTACATCACTGCTTTGTAGTAATGCAAAAAAACTTCCAAATGCTAAGCACTCCTAACCGAAAACTTTCTAAGCAAAAATGGACCTTACCTTTTTCTTTCACACACATTATCCAACCTTTGTTTAATTCCTAAGAACATATAGAAAACAATGTTGTAGGCGATTTGTTAAAATGGTGAAGATAGACCAAATGAATGACACATTAATTTGAGGAATGAAGGAGGGGGGGAGTAAATTGATAATAATTTCACTTAATTGATAAATTATTGAATATGGGACATAGGGTCTATTAATAATTTGGTCGGGCTTTGTGCCTTAAATTAATTGGAATAGGTACCTTTAATTTGTGTGCATTATTCTTGGTGTATACGGTATAATACTACAAAAAAATTAATTTTTAGTGGCGATAAAAGTATAAAAAGTCACCATTGAAAGACTTTTAGCAGTGACAAATCGTTGCCAAAAGGGTTGTCCCCGTAAAGATTGTCGCTAAAAGTATTAGTGACGACAAAAATAAGTCACCGTTGAAAATATTTTCACAATTATTAAAAAATAATAATTTCCTCTGGTAACTGCCACATAATCAACGGCCGATGCCACGTTACTGACGATTGCCACATTACCACAATTCCATGCACACCAAATGTCATCACATATATGCCATCTCACCTATGCCACATGTGACCACCTCACCCTACCACATGCCACCATCTGATAAATCATAAATTTTATCATTGAGTTGCAATGACTTTACATACTTTAAACTTATATTTATATATATATATATATTATATTTTACTACATAATAAATTATAGACACACACACACACACACTTATCTGTATATATTATTTGTACATACATCTATATATATAATATCTAATATTATTAGAAACTAAAAGTAAATTGAATGATAATTTTAATACATGTGTTTATTATTATATATATATATATTTGTATTTTATTATATATATAGTATATTATTGAATGAATAATAATTTTTATAAATTTATATCATTATTAATTTCATAATTTTTATTTTTTTTTAAAAAAATATTATTTTTAATAAAAAATTTACAAATAAAATAAATTTTACAAATAAAATTTTACATAAAATATTTTTATGTAAGAATATTAAGTTTATTGCCTTCAGCAGCAATTGAAAAAAGTCACTGCTGAAAGTATGCCTTCAGCAGTGATGAAAAAAGTTACCGCTGAAATTTTGGCTTTTAGCTGTGACAGAAAAAATCAATGTTGAAGGTAGCCTTTAGAGAATCAATGTTGAAGGTAGCCTTTAGAGGCGCTTTTTTTTATCGTTGCTAAAAATCGTCGTTCAAGATAAGTTTTTTTGTAGTTATATATATGAAGCTTCCTTCACTGCTAATTACCAACACACACTTAGGGTGTGTTTGGCATTGCATGACAAGCTACTCTCGTATTTTCATAGAAATCCACAAAATATCAAGTGGTAGGTACCTATTACTACCTTCGGTCCTAGTGCAGTAAACTACCACTCCGGTTTTTAATATA
>QFDD01003848.1:0-18595 GCA_006871305.1 Vachellia collinsii
ATCATTTCCCCAACATCCTTTATTTCTGGGAACCCCAATTCCCAGGACTCTAGCAAACAAAAACTACGCTCTTGCTTGTGTTCAGGTAATTGGATTTCCACTCTCTGTCTTTTTCCTTCTTTTTCTGATCTTAACAGTCTTTATTTAGAAGAATCTTCTGTAAGTAATGTGATTATAACTCATGTACATTCTCAAGAAAAAAATAAGTCAGAGAGGAATAAGGAGAAGAAGAAGAAGAAAAGAGTGAAATTTGCTGATAATGTGAAGGACGCAAGTGATGGAGCAGAGAATGAACAGAGGAAGCAAAACAGAGCATCAATAAGTCGCAGAGATGAAATAGAAGATATTTTGAGAAGAATGCCAGCGAACCGAATAGCTCTGTATAATGGGATTTTGAGAGATCGAGTACGTAAGATCGAATGCTCTTCATGGACGTAGTAGTTGGAAACTGAAACTTTTCGTGCTCTCTCTCCCCTCTGTTTTCTTTTTATCTGCTTAAGCCGAGAAGAGCACTTGTCCTGGGAAAATCTATTATTGTGATTGTAAATAACTAAAAAACATGTTGGATTGTGTTTTTATTCATTCCATAGTTTTCTTATTAAATGGACTTCTGCGAATTTTATTATATATTTATATTTTTAGCTTTAATTATATTATATCCCAGAAAATTCATCCAATATTCACAAAACTCAAATCAACCCCCCAAATGAAAAATCTCAAGTCAATTCCTTGAGATTCATTCCTTCCACCTTTTAGTTTTTAAGAAAATAATTTTGGCAAGATAGCTTTTATTTGAGATTAATTCTCCAAGAAGAAGTAGTCCTCTGCTTCTTTTGATTTTGCAAAAGGATTATAGAATGTGTTTGGAGATTGCATGGTGGGTCATTCTTCTGATAAATCTTGAATAAAGATTAAAGATTTGTGTGACCCACCTTCCTCTTTTTCTAGATCCACTTACTTGGCTGGGTGGTAGGTATTGTTGTCATGATACAACTAATTTACCAATAATAAGTTTTTATTAAAATTAATTCTTTAATAACGTGTATTATAGTTATGTTTCCACAAAAGCCTGTTTAATATATCTGATCAATATGAATTTTTTTGAAGAAATATATTATAAATTTAGGAGAAAAAATACATTGACATTTATGTCTTATGTTTAAAACCAAAACAAAACTTTCTATATAGCTCTAAGAATTGTGGGGAATAACATTTATGATTGACTACTATGAATATAGAATGCTGTAAAAGCTAATTACCAGCTTAATAAATAAAGTAATGAATACAAAATAAAAGCCAATAAATATAATGGTCCTTGTTGAAAACAACACACACACACACACACACACCCTACAACATGACTTTGAACTTTCAGGCCTTTTTTTTTCTATAAAGAAAAAGGCGGTAAAGAAGGTTCTAGGTTATAAAGGAAAAAAAAAAGTTATCTTAAAAATGGGTAATGCAATCTTTATCTCTCCCATGTTCCTTATTGTAATTTTGATCATTTCATTTAAAATATTAATTTTTATAATCTAATAAAAACCCAGAAACTTTTATCGTTTGAGAAATCAAAACTCATGGTTTGAAATTTAAATGCAATGTATTAAAATCTGGATCAGCCGGGTTGACCAAGAAACTAATGACCTAATCATCTAACCAGTTCGATCATGGTTCCAACTCAGAAATTTTTTACCCAGGGTGAACAGGTATGACTCGAGGTAACCTAGGTCAAGCTTTTCTATTAAACAAATCTGATTTTTTTTTTATTTTAGTAAACTTATAATACTTTTAACAAGGTTTAATGCCGTAGTTTGTTATTATATTAATGATTTCTTACTTTTATTTTTTGGATTACTAAATCAAACTACAACTAACTATTAATAATTATATTTTAGTATTTCACTATTTTATTACTTTGTGGTTTTTGAAGGATTATATAAGAATGAACATTTGTTTTCAATATTGTATTTATTATTGCCCCAGTCATATTTATTATTACTACAATCAAACAGTTGTGTAAGATGTAAATACATCAAAATATTTCATATGTAATGTCCTTTTCTATTTAAAAATTATGATATTAACTTGTTCATAATCAAATATGAATATTTTTTTATTGAATTATATTATTTTAATATGATCGATCTGATCTATGTGTTGATCTCGATCTGACCTATTACCTCAAAAGTTCAAAGGCCGGTCTAGGGTTTTAATAAGTTGCTTAAATAATCAAAATCAAATTAAGAGCAAACTTGAATAACTAAAATCAAATGTTTGGCACACAAAATCATGCTATAAATTTATTTATAAATAAGACTGGCACTATTTGTTATAACATTAGGATTAGTGTTATAAATTAATTTTTCAATATGATTTATGATGTAATAGATAAGTACAGAAATTTTGTAACAAGCGTGCCTAGTTAGAGACAGTGAGCAACAAGGTTAAGTATGTAAAATATTCATCTCCTCACCTATCAATCAATTTTATCTTAAAAAACAGACAAGTTATGTGTGATTTTTATTATGCATGCTAATAAATTGCTTGCTGAATTGCTAATTGGCATTAAATAATACGCAACATGTGGGTCAATGTCACTCATGAGTGTCCATTTGTTACATTTCAATATTTTTTTTTTTGGCTAATTAAGCATATTTATCCTTTTATTTAAAGTAATACTATTTAAAATATTGTTAAACACTAAATGTAGAAATCTCTTTTAACGAATATTTAAATTTGATTTACTACATCACGAAGAATTAATTAATTCATTCCGATAGATTTAGTTACTTGCTCCATTTCAATATCTATGAACAACACATATGATTGAAGTGCTAAGTATTGTAATTGTGAGATGTGAATGTAGAATTCTAATTCCCTCATTTCTTTTATTGTTATTTTAGCCTATGCTTCGCATAGTTATTAGAAAAAATTGGAAAAAGTCCCTCATTAGAGAATTAATTGTAAAATGGGATATTCGACACATGCAGTTAAACTTCCACAATATACAACTCAATTTCCACGTTATATACAATTGAGCTTTCACATATGTAACTAAATTTTCACATATGAATTGAGCCTGTCCTAGTTTACAATTAATTCTAATGAGGAATTTTTCTTCAATTTTTCCTAGTTATTACAGGATGGAATACGCTTGATTATTCCTCAACATTGTGTAATATTTGCATTCTTACACACACACACACTGTTCTTTTGGCCAAAATGGATTTACTTTTACAAAATTTTACATGGATAATGAAATTTTTAGCCCTTCAAATTTGTGTCAGTTATTAAATTGGTTCATGAAGTATTATTTTTATCAATCAATTCCCCATAATTTTATATTCCTATTTAATTTCACCAGACCATTAATATGCGTTCATAATTAGGCCACATGTATGTTTCAAATCATAAGGGTTAATTATGTATGATTACGAAACTGTAGGGACTTGAGCGAAAAAAATTACCATCAGGGACCAATCGATAACTGTGACAAAGTTAAGGGATTAGTTTAATTCCTTAGGATATCCCAATTTATCTCAATCAAATATTTATGTTCATTAAAAGTGTGTCAACGTAGAAATTTATGTCATCAAGACAATTCTATTTTATTTTTTATCATAAATTTTCAAAATAATTAAAACAAACAATAAAATAATAATGTTGGAGGCAGTCCAATGTTGACATTTATGTATTTTGACTAAAGGGCGTCACATATCCTCCTATTAATGTTTGGTTCTAATATTTCAATTTTGCTGATTTATGAAAATATTTTTGCGATATGACTCTGTCAAACTCATTAGATGAGTCAACAATTTGCATGGAGTTTGAAATTATACAGTAACCGTTTATTTAATTTAATATTTATAATTGATTAAACAATGCATTGCCAAAAAAATAAATAAAAGAAATCATTTGTAAATTTAAATTCATTTAAAAATGATAAAGCGACATCTCAACTAACATTAAATAATTCAACTCCCTAAGCCATCCTAACTCCTAAGATGAGTAAGCACGTATTTAGGATATATTCATTCATTGACCATCTGCCCGTAAATAATTGGATTCATGAATAAAACGAGTTGGTTAATTTTTTTTATTTTATGCAATTTAAACGCATGTACCTATGTAAACATGTCATAAATTATTCTCTATAAAAAAATTAATCATTGATAAAACTAAATTCAAATGAAATTGAAAGAGGGTTTGATGACATGCAAAATGCAGCAATTAGCATGAAGAAGGCAACGTCAACAAATTTACGATAAATCATGTCTACATCCCTTTTGCTAAATCACGTTTATCTTTTTATTGGAAAAGATCTTTTCAAAACATTATTATGAACTAAATATAGACACATCTTTCAGTAGGGATTCGAACATCGATTCACCACGTTATGAGGTGGATTAGCCTTTTCTGCTAAACATAATTCCTGTTGGTATAGCTGGGAAATGGGTCAGCCCACTACAACCTGCGAGCTAAATGGTGTAGGCTTATGCAACTCGCACCTTGGCAAACTAGGAAAACCCCAACCCAAACCAGCAATTTATTTTTTATATTAAAAATATGGCTATTATAAAAATTTTAATAAACACATAAATATTTGCAAAAATAATTAAAATGAAGTTAATAGACTTCAAAAAAACATCTTTAAAATAAATTTTCATATATTATTTAGTAATTATAATATCTTTAATAAATTTTATATCTTTTAATCTTAAACACTCTTAAAAATATTTATTTTTGATACATAAATAACAATAAAATTTAAAATTTAAAATAAATATATACAATTACATGTTACGTGGTTCATAAAGATTTAACATTTTAGAAATTAATTTTTAAACAAATCTTAAACATTATCAAATTATTTTAAAAAAATTAAAAAAGTGCGAACTAAACGGGTTGACCCGTCAACCAACGGGCTAAACAATGCGAGACTATGCAGCTCCTTGACGGGTTGAGATTTCCCTAGCTTGAACCCCTACCATGGTCTCCTAATGTAGATTGAACCTATTTTACCGACTCTAATTGTCGATACTTGTTGTTACTTGTTAAACGGGGAAATGAATGTTTTGTGAAATTTGATGTATTGGGGTTAGGATTCACATTGCCTTTGTACTGATTTAAACTAAATATATTGAAATGTGTTCTATAAGCTTCATAATTAGGTGGGTGTTTGAATCCCATAAAAAACACTTTATTTGGGCATAACCTTAATTTTGGTGAGCTTTTACCCAAGCACTTCTGAAAATTCAAAAATTGATTATTATGCTATAACATAAATATGTTTCTTAGGCTAAAACCGTGATTTTTCATGAAGACTATGCGATTGGCTTTTGAGAAAAATAATAATGCTGCCGTAGTGCGATACACCAAACATTCAACTACAACAAATATTCCTCCATTGCGATTAATTATTACATTTACTTATGTATTTTTCAGCAATTTACATATGAAAAAGTAATATTGATATCAACAATGAACAATCCAAACATTTTCAAGTATCAATATCATACTATTTTTTTTGTTTTACAAAATCTATTCCTTAAATGCTAAATCCAAACACATCCCTTAATTCCTTACCAAATATATCTTTAATTTATTCTTTAAATTTTACTAATAATAAATTTAACCTTAGAAATATTCACATTCACCCACCTTTTATGTTTAGCAGAATCATGTGCGTCACTGTTCATAAGCAAGCTACTATAAACACTACCTTCGATTTTAGATATATAAAGTAGCAGGAGGGTTCGGAAAAAAAAAAGGAAAAAAGTAGTAGAAGGGTTTATGTTATTTCTCAGTGTGAGATCTTAATAACTTTATCTTTAAATTTATAATTATGGAAATTAACACATATTTTTTTACATATTATTAATTTAATTAATTTTTTTAACTTTTATAATTTAATTATCTTACAGTTGCATTTGAATCGACAATAAAGACCTTTGTTATCCATTGGATAGGTTGTCAGATAAGTTGTTTTTTTAGTAGATCTTATAAGTTGTTTTAATTCCTCTAATGTAATTTACATTACAAATAGGGGTTTATATTTAATATTAGAGGATAATGAATGTTAATTGTGAGCCTTTTATAAATTTAACATTTTATATTGAATTAAAAGTTTAAAAAATGGACGGAAAAACAATGGATATGTAAATAATATGATGCAGAGATTGATATTTATTTGTGAAAGAGAAGAAATTAATGAATAATAGATAAAAAAATATTAGCATATTAAGATTATAAATTCTTGTAAAACCAAAACATAGATTAGAAAAGGGCTTGTTTTTTTGGAGGCAATCTAAACATCCACTTAAATTTTGTGAAAAAGTGATATTGATAGTTGAAAATGTTTAGAGAATTATTATCAAAATCATATTTTCATGTGTAAATTGCTAAAAGAGATGCTATAAAGTTAATCTGATGATTACAAAAGACTAAAAACCAAAGAGTGTTTAGGGCTGAGTGGAGGGTGTTTTTGATATATTGTTCTATAATAATATTTTTTTTCCAAAAATTGATCACCCTCGGTTCATGAAAAACATAGTTTTGCGCTATAAAACTATGGTTATATTCCAGCATAATAATCCATTTTTGAATTTTAAAAGGTGTTTAGATTAGTGTTCAATGAAATAAAGGGTGTTTTATCATGAGATACAAACATCGACAAAAATATGTAATAAATAATATCACGGGCTTGTTTGCATTAATCATTTAAAAAGTGTGTTCATGCAGATCGATATAGAACTACTCTCATATATACTTATCTGGAAAACAGTAAATCACATTAAAAAAGTAGTTTCTACCACAAATTTAAATAAGCAGGTAGTCCTCCTCTTAACATAAAACCAAGTTGATCAATTTTAAAAGATTAAAAAAGTTAGATAAATTATTTAATTATAATATATATCACATAATCTTTCTAATCATTATATTATTATTAGTTTATTTACAAGTTAAATTAATTTAAAAAAATGATAAATATAAATATTTAAAAGTGATTTATTTACTTTCCTTGACAATCTTTTTAAATTATTTAACCAAGTGGGTCAAAGATAAATAGAATTTTTTAGCAAATAGTTGACCAGTTGTTGTTAAAGTTAAAATACATTGCATTATTATTATAGTAGCAAATAATAATTAAATAAGAGTTTGGTCAAAGAAACAGTAATTAAATACAAGATAATTCAGAATCCGCCCACTTGCCCCTGTAAGCTTGTCCCTCGCCAGCAACTAGCAGAGGAGGAGGAAGGCGAAGCAACAATCCACTCCAATCCAATTATTATCGAAAACGCCATCCTCGTCTACGTCTTTCACATCACAGGCGAGGCTGTCGACTTCATCAACGAAGACCCCATATTAATACGACACAATTTCAAAGGCAAGCTCTCAATTCTTTTCCCACTCTAACCCAATCGTTTCTTCCTCTCTTTTCTCCCGATTTTCTTTTCACTGCCTTTTCTTCCCCTACTCATTTTGGCCTTTTCTTCCCCTACTCATTTTGGTTTTCCAATGCTCAGGATTGCTCGCTCTCTGATTTTGGAGTCGGCTTCTTGATTGATATTCCATCTCCGCAATATCCTTCGGTGGATCTTACTTGGCTCTTGGTGTCTCAGAACCTGAATGAATGGGGTAAGTTTTTTATTCCAGTAATGTCTGAATAAGTTCAACTACTTCCTTACGGGTATCTATTCTTTTATTTATGTGCGGGTTTGGCCAGATTTTTGTTCATTTTGTCATGAAATCTGGGAAGAAGAATTATTTTGTTATGTGTTCTGTTGAAATGTGATGCAAAAGGATTGTAGATTCGCATGCCATCCCACCATTTTAGTTATGGAAAATAGACAAGCTTATCCCAGTTATATATGATTACATTATTGGTAATCAGTGGACTTGTAGAGATAAGCATGAGCTCTCATGAGAACATTCGTCGCCTTATCCTCGCAGAAGAAAATTAGCACAGACATGTTTGATTTATAAGCATAGCTCCCCACTTCCTTGTTAATTGGTTGGTGCTAAACTTGGACTTGATCGTAATTTGCTATCAATTTTTATCTTTGGTGAGACTTAGTCATAACACACACAGGCATTCCAGTGTTTGTGAAACTTTTAGCGGTTATAAGATTGCAGCGCCTGAATTTATGGTGGCTGTTTTGGACTATCATAAACTATATTGTGATGCATAACAGAATTTAATGCCCTTGTAACAGAGCAGTGGTTGCCTTGGTTGCTATGAAAAACCCGCGGTTAGTAGCACAGTGGATATGCCATCAAAAGGGTTGGCAATGCAAGGCAAGGCAGTGAAGAAATCCAGTACATCAGAGGATTTCTGGACCACAAGCACACTTGACATGGACAATAGTGCTGTTCTGTCACAAGGAAGCATCTCATCAACCAGTGCCACAAACCAAGCACTAGATCCTCATGGTGCTTCTAGCAAAATCAGTAATCCAGCTGAATTTGTAAATCATGGTATGTTTCCTTGCTCCTAAGATTGTTCAGCTTGAGCTGCTTTGTTAAATTGTTTCAGATACTTTTAATGTTGATTAAGAGTAAGGCAAATTATGGAAAAAAAAGGACAAAACTGGTGTGCCTGCTGTAATGATTTTCTTGAACTTGAGTGGTCATAGCTAGAAGATGATAATGCTATAATTTAGTTACTTCCCTTTATCCTTTGATGGGACGAGTGGGGGTTGCTGCTTCCATTTCGGGTGTTGCTATGGCTAGAATATGCAATGTTGTGGCTAAATGAAAGTTGATAATTTCTGAGACATGATTATTAAGTTTAGCTTTTACTAGCAGTTATGCTATTATCCTGGTGCCTTATTGCTTTCTGTGCCTTCTTTTCTTTTCTTTTTTCCTTTTTGGAAAATGAGTTCTTATATGACTCACTACCATGTTTAATTATTAAGTTTACCTCTTTTTCTAGGTCGGAATAGCACTTTTCATATACTTTTCTTTTTAGCCACGTATGGTTCATATTTGAAGTGCTAAAGTGTTGCCTCCTTTTCCCTGTTCAAATGCTTTTGGCGACTAAATCTTCGATCTTCTTCTGATCTAAAATTGTCTTTTCATTACTGACCATGTTTCATAGCATCTTTAGTCAGTTTTGCATTCCCCCCTCTAATAATCTCTTTGACCTTTTATTTTCCCATATTACTTTGTAATTCATTTGATTTTGGAAAATAATTTAGTGGTGCGATGGTTGGTTATTGTTCTTGCCTCTTCATATTAAAAAGAAAAAAGCATGGGAGAAGAGAAAGCAAAAACAAAATTACTTAGTTATTTTCTTGCAGGTCATATTCTTTGGACTCAGACTCGGCAATGTTGGATAAGAAATGATAGATCTCACAATCAAAGCCGAACTAAACGGCAACTAGAACCTAAATTAAGGTAAATTACACAAGATTGTACCATAGAAGGGCCAGTCCAGTTTATATTTAGCACTTAGCTTATTGGTAAGAATTAAGAAAATCTGAAATAAGATTGTACCTTGGGAGAAAAGAGAAAACAACCCTTGTTATTTGAAATATATGGTGTGAAAGTATTATTTTGCAGCTAAACGGATTATAACCGCTTTTGTAAGGAGCTGAGCATGTTTCCATAACGTAGACTTCCTTGGCATATTTAGATCTTTCATATCAGTACTTACATTGCAAAAATATTAGAATGTGGTAAATAGGCTGATGAAATTCTCTTTTGGGATCAAACTTCATGAATTTGTTTCTTGTTTCTTGTAAGCTGTATAATCTGTGGTTGGGCTAAGATTCATGTTAATGCAGTTGGGATGCAACAAATGAAAATTTACTGGGAAGCAACAAGCCATTCTCTCAGCCAATCCCTCTTTCTGTAAGCATTAAATTCTGAACTATGAACCTGCAAATCAGTCAAACATTGTTTTCCCTCCTTTTTGAGAGATTTCTCGTTTCCATATGAACAGGAAATGGTAGATTTTCTGGTGGACGTCTGGGAACAAGAAGGCCTTTATGACTGATGCATGAAAGATTAGGGGATTGCTGTTTGGTTAACACTATCTATAGTAAATTTCAGTTTCTTGGTTCTGTAGAAAGAGAAGTTTGGGCATCCTCCACAAAAATTATGTTTATATCTCATTTAATTGATGATGGGAGGCAAATTTTTCAGATATTCTACTACCCTTTTCTCTTGAAACGATCTAAGATCCTTTGCGCTAACATATGAACTCATAACAAAGTGATCATATGCACATTAATTATGCTCAGGACCACTAAATTATACTTAAAGATTTCACTATTCACTTGATATATATGAAGGCTGGATGTGACTTTAGACTTTAGCCAAATTAATTACATAAAGCACGTTAAGGGGCATGCCTGATAAATGTCCACCAGGGGGGAAATTCGATGAAGAGAACAGAAGATTGATAAAATTTGCAATGGAGGACTAGCGTATACTTCCTGCATTTATTTATTTATATGTATTCATACTTTATGTTGTGAAGTCATTTATTTTTTGTAATTACAAGTGAAAACCTCCTTCCATCGCATTTAAATAATTACAGATTTTGAAATAGTTGGTAATTTTTTGTTCACAACACAAATCCTACAATTCTCATGTTCCCCTTCATTTGTTTGCTCATCATTGGTATCCTCATGTGAGAGATAATCATATTTAAAACATTGTTAACGCTAAATATGGGTATATTTCTCAATGAATATTTGAATTTTAATTTATCACGTTGTGAAGAAATAACCCATTTCCATGAACTCAACCCTCATTTAGTTGTTTCCCTTTATCTTCTTAATGTCTGTTTGGGATGATATTGTAAAAGTATGTTTATTGTTTATTGAAATAAAACTGCTCTAATGTATAAATCATAAATAATTTCCATTTGTTAATTTAAACATACACTTATCCATAGGCAATGGCTACTTGTACAAACAGTTTGGGCCGCATATTTGACTTCAGCCTTTGAACTTCACAGTCCCACATATGTCGGCCGACAGTGATTCCACTCGCCTCCAAGCACGCCAACGGACCCATCAATGTTTCTGTATATAATATATAAACTCCCCTCTCATTGTTTTTTCTTGAACTTCTCGTAACCCAAAAACAAAAAAATTTTGAATAGTTTTATTGAATGTTCAGGTACCGTATGCCACTAGTTTGAAGTCTAACAGCAATAAAATAAAGATTTAATAAAATATTTGATCTCTTAAATCTCTCATCCATTTTAATTCTAACTCCTCAAATTTAAAATCAGTAATTTTAGTATCTTAAGTTTTATTTTTTTTTTGAAAAATATTGGTTCTTTTAATCTAATAAATTGAACTATTTTGTTTCTTAAAGAATCAAAACAACCAATTTTAAATTTAAGGGATCAAAAATTGTATTAACCCAATTATAAAATATGTAGCTGAATTTACTCTTTTAAATAACAAAAAAAAAAAAAGGAATGGTTATTGTAGAGTATAACTATGATATGTCAAAGGAGTTATATAATGTGTTTGAATTGAATCTCACGGTTTACAATTGCATGAACATAACCTTGTAATCTAAGTTGAAGACCCTAGGTTCAACATATTCTGTAAACTTAGATCATCATCTTTCCCCCTTAAGAAAAAATAAAAATTAATCTTTTAATC
This sequence comes from Vachellia collinsii, assembly GCA_006871305.1. Taxonomy (NCBI): domain Eukaryota; kingdom Viridiplantae; phylum Streptophyta; class Magnoliopsida; order Fabales; family Fabaceae; genus Vachellia; species Vachellia collinsii. The sequence continues at coordinate 11,631 of QFDD01003848.1, forward strand.
ATATGATTTTGATTTAGTCATAACTCAATCTATATATTTGACTTAGAAAGTCAACCCCTACAATGGTCTTGGTGTAACTAAAACATATGAATTAAATTATAAAATGATTAAAATTAAAATTACAGAGTTTGAGTTACAATAAGGCTAAGTTTAGAGATTAAATTGAAACAGCATTAAAACTACATAATTAAATCATACCAAGTATAAGAATTGAGTTAACATTGTATACATAAAAAAGATTAATATTTTTTTAAAGAAAAAACTAAAAAGGATTTAGCATTGCATGAGAAGTACAAAGCAGAAGAAGCAGAGGAGAGAGGCGTACGGCAATTATCCCAACAGTATTGAGCGTGGGGGAACGCGTGGAAGAGTAGATAAAGTGTCATTTCAATTATTATTATTATTATTATTATTATTATTACTATCATTATCATCATCTTCCTCTCCCTTTAGTCCGTACACTTCATTGATATCATCATTAAGTGGGCCCCTCCTCACCAATAGTACACCCTTCACCGTCCGATTCCATCAATTCTGGTCGTCGATCTGTGCATCCCCTGATTCTGTATTCCCCTGCTTTTGGAGCTATGAAAGACTATTGCATTTAAAAAACCAAAACATTAAAGAATTTTAATTCAAAAAAGCCAATTTAAAAACAAAATGAGGTCAATTTTCTATTCAACAGTTCAAAACATTAACAAATAGAAATTTCTCATTTTTTATTTTGAGTTTGTATAAAAATATCTATAAGATACATAAACTAAAAAAATATTAATAATTAATACAATTAATATTTAATATATAATATCACATGCTGTCCCCATATCCACAAGTTTATGCTTTGCTCAACATGCCCACCAAATTCTATAAACATCCAAAATTCAATACATACACACACACACACATATATATATATATATTATATGTACACACACAGGAATAGTTTTAGAAGTTTTGGGAGAGGATGAATGCGATAACTGTTTATATAGACTGTAGAGTTCAGTGGCAGATATGTGTGAAGGTCCAAAATTTGCAGTAGCAGCAGCAGGGACAAGTACGTACGTGATTGATTAATGTATGCATATAAAGTGGTTTGTTACATTGTTTAGACTATGCTTACCAATCAATTTTAAAAAATATTTTTATATAAATCAAGATAAAACTCTCTCACATATTCATTTTAGATTCTGTAAAATTACTTTTTAAAAGTTATTCCCAGACATACTCTTAATAATGCTGTCTAATTCTTTCGAGCACAAAGAATCAGTTTCGTGTACTTGATCTAATACTATCAAGAATCACCAATACTAAGCTATCCATGTTGCCATGAAAGTACTGCAAAAAAAGGTGCTTCTAATTATAAGTACCTGATCATGCTTTCTCAGGAGAGGGGGGAGAGAGGCAGAGAAAAAAAAAGAAAGAGGCGTATTTTAAGTAAAAGGGCTGAAAAGACGACTTACCTTATAAAAAGTGTGCAAATAACATTATTGGTAATAAAAGTTGACATGGATACACACACATATTTGTTTTTCCTATTAGCAGTCACTGTCAAAAGAAATACAGTAGAGAGCCTGCCTGTAAAAAGTTTTAGGTAAATAAAGCAAGGTCACTGGAGATACTGCCGATCATCATGAAGAACAGTGAAAACTACTATTTACCATTTGTCGATCATGCTTCTACAAAAAAGAAAAATTGTTTTTCAAGCCACATTGACAACAATCAATAATAAATTGTTATCTTAAACAAAAGTACCCCATATGCTCTGTAACGTAAGTCACTTCATTCTACTCATCTCATCCAAATTAAGAGGAAGTAGCTGATTCATTACCTTTGTCTAAAAATGACACAGTAAAGTAATTTATAGAAAAATACTATATTAGATTTTAAATTTTCTCCTAATAAATTTTAACATGGTAATACTTGAAAAAGCTACACCAAAGTGACTTGCATCGTATATGGATCAAAATTTTATTTAGGAATATGCACATAGATGCTTATTTTGTTCAATCAATTAATTGAGTATGGCTGATTTGATGGGAAAGGGGAAAGAGAAGAGACAAGGTACTTGATTTTTATTTTTATTTTTTTGCCAACAAGTTACTTGATGAACCCAGGGGATCCGGTATTGTGGTATGGTGGTGAGGCTGTTACTATTGAGCAACTATCCAAAAGTCAGAGATCACCATTTTCCCAAAAGGGGACTTGTAATACTAAAGCCAACCCATTTTCAACGTTGTTGGGTGAATAAATATTTCATTGGTGAAGCAGCCATGGAATCAGAGCAGTGTCTCTCCCTCGGGAAACATACCCTCCCACTTACGCCCACTCTTTCTCCCCAAGACATTTAATACTTTCACATCCCTCTCTTCTCCTCCTCCTTCTTATTCACATACCTCTCCATCAATCACAGTTCAGAACACTTCACACTCCTTTCACTGCTACTCCATACTACTTGCTCTCTCCCTCAAAAGCTTATAGTTTCTTCACAGTACGTAAAGTTACATTGATGGCTCTATCTCCCCCACATCCTCCAGCATCCACAGTTGCTGCAATATTATTCGTGACTGTGGCTTTCATCTTTTTCCTCACAGTCTCACCTCACTGTTCAGGTAAAGAAAATTACTGTTTGAAATCCGAACTACTTAGTGTGTTTCATATGGTTCAAACTTCAAACCTAGCTTTCTTAGTACTGTTTTTGGCTTTTGATGATGCCTTGTGTGTGTGTGTGTGTGAGCAGTGATGGGTTTGGAGGAGGAAAGCAAGGTGATGATAGGATCGAGGCCTCCAGCTTGTGCGAACAAGTGCAACAAGTGCAGGCCTTGCATGGCCACACTGGTGATTCCTCATCATCAAGCAGCAACTAATAACAAGGGTTTCAGTCTGAGAGTGGTGACTCCTGGGAATGATGACGACCCTTATTACCTCCTCTCATGGAAATGTGTGTGTGGCCATAAGCTCTTTCAACCATGAACACTACTTCTTCCACCACCTTCGTGCGCCTTCTCTATATCTATCTATGTGTGTGTGTGTGTGTGTGTGTGTGTGTGTATTTTTGCACCTGTTTCTCCTCTATTACTTCTGAGTTGCTTTGGTACGGCGAAAGATGTTTAAAACTAGCTAGCCAGGACATCGATTATATATATATTCGAGACAAAATATTTCATTCGTTGTGTTCCCTTGCAGTCACACACTCACACACACTATTCTGTTGTAAGAACTCTAAATCTGAAGACACTATGGGATTATGACTGGGTGACTGTGAACAGTAATCATTTACATAACACCGAATATCCTCATTTGTAATTGTGGATCAGGTGTGGACAAATATGTATACGTTGTCAGTTTTCTTGTTTTTTTTTTTTTAAACAACGAGAGAGACAGACAGTCAAACGCTAACACCCAGAGAGATTACAAGTGAAATAAAACCAGCAACCTCCCACTTACAAGAAATCATCGTCACGTCACGCCACGAGATTACAAGGCTATTGGTATGACTTGTGCGTCTCTAGTTGAACATAAGAGAGATATATTCATATCTATAACAATAAACATCAGTTCTGACGTATATCTCATAGAAATTAAATGAGATCTCATTGTGTTTATTTCGCTCAGGGTGTCTACGTATGTTTACTGTTTTTGGGTGAATTGTAGTACAGTGGTTCTAATTGGTTGCAATAACTCCAGGTGGTTTGGTTGGACTAAGTTTTTTGCCCCTAATGCTACAAAAAATAAACTGTTTATTATATTTTGTGTGTGTGTGTGTGTGTGTGTGTGTAAAACAATGTTGGCTTTTCGTTCATCACTTAAATACTAATCAAGGGTGATCTTATTTTCTGCTTTTCTTTTTGTGCTGATTTGCATATATTTTATTGTACTGAAAGGACATTTAATAACACGTCAGAAGGTTAAAAAGTTTACTTTTTTTTTATATGCTTTATTAATCCTATTATTCGAGCAATCAACTAATTATTCGATTCTGGGTTCATATCCACCCCTTCAACAACAAATATCTCTCGTAGGAATTGAACAAAAATTGCAACGAAAGGACAATCTCTAAGTGGTTTAAAATAAAAGATTGGAGTTTTAATCTCAAGCTTGGATAAAATATGCGTGATTTGAAGAGGGGAGAGGATATATGCTTTATGCCTTTGTTGAATGTACGCTGGAATATAGAGCGTTTAGGGAAATTGTTCTCTTTTCAGATTGTATTGAGGCAATTAATTTGATTCTTAAGGGATGTGATGCGGATCACCCTCTCCAAGATATAGTAGAGGAAAATAGGCTAATTTTGCACTGGAACGTCCGGCATGTATCTATTAGATATAACTATATAAAGACATAACATTTATATTACTAACTATCAAGCTAAATACCCCTTTAGAGTTGAAGTTAACATTTCACTTTTGTATCATTCATCACCCCCACCTTTTAGGCAAGATGTGGAGTTTGATGAGGGAGATTCATACATGATGTTATGCTTGTGAGATTCATAAATTGAGATGTATGTTTTTTTTTTGGTATAAAAAAGTTTACGTAGGGGCAGACGTTGATAACCCACCAGAATTAGGAAGGACCCCCCAACCTCTTTAAAAATTTTCGGGAGGGATTACATATTGCTGCACCAATGAGATCTCCCCATCAATCAGAGGGTTTAAACACACTCCCTTATGATCAGGGTGGCAAAACCTTGACCAGCTGCGTCAAACCTCATTGACAACTGAGATATATGTTATGTTTGTGAGATTCATAAATTGAGATGTATGTAGATGTTGCTTATCAATACTTCCGTAGTACTTTACAGGCCTTCTTCAAAAGATCCAACTTTGCATTGTTAGCCCAAATCCAATTATAAAAAAATAAAACCCATTCTCGAAAGTTCGCCCATCATCATTGTATTTAAGATTCCATCATTTCATAACCAAAGTTAAGTTTCAGTTCCTTGTGTCATTAAAAGATGTGTTAATATCTAATGTTCATTCGATAATACTCTAAATATGGTTACCTCTACTAAAAGGATATCTGAATTTTAGCCAAAGAAAAAGTTCTATACTTTATTGGAAATATACCCATGTTTAGTGTTTACCATCACCTTAAGTAGGATACTTATGTATAGAAAAAAAAAATTTATGTATGCCATGTGATACTTATATTAAGTTTTTTAATATTTATTATATACATTTTTCAATCACAATCTGTTATATATGAAGATGAGTTCATAGTTTAATGATAATATTTTAAAAATAATCCATATAATCACATGCGATAGGATAACTACATAATGATAATGGATGTTAAGAACTTTTTTTAACCTCAACTTTTAGCTTGTTTAGTTTAGTTTTTGAAAAGTGATTTTATGGAATTCGAGATAAATATGTGAGAGAAATTTTATCTCAATTTATATAAAAATGATTCTAAAAATGATTTTAAATGATTGATAAATAATTTCTTACGGCGGATATTAGCTACTCAACCCTAATGTGGGCAAGTGTCCACAACAGAATCAGAAATCAGCTTTTTAATCCCTCTCAGTTTTTATTTTCGCTGCAAATGCCTCCAAATGGTTGCTCTTCTCTCTTCCACGAAGCCAAGCAACGTCGCTCCATGCTTCCCCTCCTTCTCTTCAATCTCTTGCTCCAGTTTCTGCAATTCCTCTCTTTCAACTGTTCCTTCCTTCTCCTCCCTCTCTGTCCGATCTCATCTTCCACTCCGCTCCCTATCCTTTTCTCATTCCGCCGGAGTTAGTTCCGCCCTCTGCCGCTCCTCCCGTCCCGGTCGTCCACCGTCCCAGCGGATCGATCCTCCTCCTGGAAATGATTCCGGACACCTTGCAGGTTTGAATTTTGACATTTCTTTCTTTTTTCTTGGGATTTCATGCTAGTTGAGGATTTTATTTGCAGAGAATTACATACTGAGTTTTGAGTTTGACACTGGATTGTGAGCTTAGGTTTTTCTCGATGGTGGATTTTTTTTTGTAGCTAGTGTACTGGATTCCTGGGTGAAGTTGCTTTCGGTTTAAAAATTTGGGGGAAAAAAAGAGTTTGAATTGTTGCTGTGGCTGGAATAGTGTGGATTTGATTGAATTTCAGGGGGTCCTTTTAAAGTGTTCATTGGATAGTTTAAGGAATTCTAAGATGAGAAACGTTTTTCTGTGCATAAAGATCTTGATCAACAACTTCACAATCTTGATTATGCTGTTGCTAATTGCTATTAACAGCCAGCAACAAGGAAGCCCCTCATTTCTGTGGTACAAGTCGCTCATTGTTAACTAACAAGGAACCTCTCTCTTTATTTAAAGTATGGGATTTTTTTTCCTTCCTTTTCTTTTTCTGAAAATCCACCCTCGGACAAAGCATTTTTCTTTTTTCTTTTTTTGCTAAAGTGGACTCAATCTCGCTGTCAGTAAATGTGGGTACCTCTCTTCTGATAGGAATTCAATTCTTGATTATCATGTTGTAAGAGACTAACCTCTTCTGTTAGAAATTAGTATTAAGGAATTGCTTTATGTTTTGGCCTTCTGGCTTTTGGCCCACTAGTGCCTGTGGAGAAGCTTTTCTCTTTGTGCTTATCAGCAGATGGACAACTGAGGTGACTAGTATACTGAGACTAAGGATACATGATGCTCTACATGTTATCAAGTTGTATTGATTTTCTCATCTTAATAGCTACATCCTACCTGGATGCTCATCAATTGGTATTAGAGTTTGACAAGATGCTCTAATGGGACCAATTGATGGAGACTAAGATGGTATGGAATGGCTGAGGTCCACATTAAGTGTTATGAGTTACTCTATGGGATATTTAAGTGGATTACTCCTCTCACTTCAATAGCTATTTTTCGCAAGAGGGTTACCATTCCTCTTTAGTCCCATCGCATGCAATTTTTCAGGTTTTTACCTCATGCTATAACAATCTGTTTTCAGAAGAATGTATGCATTCCAGTATGTAACTAGAGAAGAGGACAATTT
>QFDD01003850.1:0-17372 GCA_006871305.1 Vachellia collinsii
GGCAACTTCTTTCGATTTGACCCTCTCTCTCCCTTTTCAAATCACTTGATGCAAGCAAGCAATCCTGGAACCATGAGCATCCATGAACTTTTAGAGAGAGAGAGAGTTGGGTGTGTGACTGTGTGCTGCTGAGGAACGTCTATTTGGGGGGGGGGGGGGGGGGGGGGGGACGAACAAATTATGTCAGAGGGTACGAAGAAGAGCGGAGAAACGAGGAATGGTCAAGAGCTTAATTATTATTGTTTTTTTTGAAGGGGGGAAATGAGAGAGAAGGAAGGAAGAGGACGGTGAGGGAAGAGCAGAGAGGGAGAGGGGTGGAGGAATCTGATTGCTCATTTCTCCATTAAATATCTCCTTGTCGTTTTCAGGATTTCCATGTTTTTTTCTTTTCAATTTATCCAGGGATTTTTTGTGGTTGGATGCCTGAGTTTGAAGATAAAGCAATTAAATTACTAAGAAACCAACTACCATAACACCAACTTTAATGCTTTCAATGGCTGAAAATAATTAAAAATCAATTTCCGCTAAATATCTCCTCGCGCCTGTGCGTGCCCACAGCAATTTATTTATATTTATATTTATTTTGAGAAAGTCATGGCAGGCCAATAGAGTGATTAGAAAAAGCGAGGAGAGAGGAAAGCGAAGGGGCCCCGATCAAAGTGTCCGTGAATGATAAGGCCTTCAATAAGTGGTCCCCCCTCCTCCCCTGGCTCTCACCCATCAGACCTAATGGCGGCATCGCCTGGCAGGCCCTCGCTGTTCTCACTCTCGCACTAAAAGGATCAAAATCTCGTGTTAACTCCCTGATTTAATTAACGCATCTTTATATTTAAATAAAATTATTTTTATTTATTATATTAAATCTTTAAATTGCATATAGACATATTTTCTATTTTTAAAACATTATAATTCCATCACAAATTCACATAAAAAAATAAAACACATGTAATATAATGAATTTGACATAAAATTCATCCTTAATTGTACTCCCTCTTGTGCTAAATGGATGACCTATGGAGTGGATTTTGATTATAAATATAGGATCTCTTTTTTTTTTCATTTTATTTCCGGTATTTATCATTTTCTTTTAAATTAATTTCCCTATGATATATATAATATAACCTTACATGTAAATATTGTAGAGAAATGATGCTACGTACAAATAGGCATTGCATTTAGTGATCAGGCAAGTAAGTACTTGTTATCCCTTGGACGTGTGTGTGTATATATAATATACACGTGTGTCTTCAAAATTGGTCATTCTCTGGCCAAAACAAATTAGCCGCTGATTAATTTGAAGATTTTGTCAACATTTTCGTCAGCAATCTTTGATGACAGCCAAAGGATCACTTTTATGCGGAAAGTTCAGATGGAATAATGGCATGGCAGAACTACAATCTGTTATCCCATCTATAAAAAAATGTGGACAAATTGAGAAGGATACGAAAGACCAGACAGATAATTGATAATTAACCTTTCCAATGCGAGTGAGGTAATTTCACTGATTCATTCATTGGCACGGAGAGACCCCTGGCACTAATTAATTAATGAATACCCTGAACGCACAACGCCCATTTTCTACATCTCCGTCCCCATCAACAAACCATTAATTAAGTATCGTCAGATAATAGCCATGGACGAGTTTTAAGATCCATTATTGGCCTTTATCTCTCTTTCCTCTCTCTCTCCTTTTTTTTTTTTTGAGCGGGATGATTACTGCTGATCTTGATTCAGAATTAAATAGTTACAAATACTGTCTAGTTTCATTTAAAAGGAAAGGATAAATCTATGTTAAAAGTACAAAAGACCCAGTGGAAAAGCTTAATTAATTGCATTTTAGGCGTAGCTGGTCGACTTATAAATCACACCCAAATCCATACAAGACTGTCTTGTGTGTGTGTGTGTGTCATACTACACATGTATCTACGCATTATATGATAATAACCAGGCATGCAAATTCTACTTTTAGAGCTTGTTTTTCAACTACTTATAAAATTACTTTTATATAAATATAAATAAAACTCTTCTCACGTACTTACTTTAGATTAGGTACAATTACTTTTCAAAAAATAATCATAAACAAATCCTTAGAATGACATTGATGTGCTTGTGATGGGATGTCGATTAATTGGCTGTTAGAAGGAGCAGTAAGATATAGTGAATTGCAAAATCTAATGAATGGGATAATTGCTATGCATTTCACGTAGACGCTGCTAAGAAATAAGTCTTTGCCAAAATTTGAATGTGATGCGCGGTTTACCACTTGACCCCCCCCCTTTAGAATCATAACATATTTTCTTACTACTATGAATTAAATCAAAATATGTTCCTTCGAATAATGAACAGTGCTGCTGGGATTAGGATATAGGAGTACCATGTTGTTTAATTTGCAGAGAAAGCAAATGAAAGCAGCCACTATTTAATTTACCATAAAGGGGCCTCTTTCTTTTACATGAATATTGCGCCCTTTTTGGTAATCAATCTGTCAATCTCTCGTAGCCCAACGCGAGGCGGATAGCATTTTTCATTTATCTCATCATCTCTCTCGGATCCTTTCAAGCAAGCCTCTCATTGGAGCCTCTTGTTCTGACTTCACTTGACCAGCCATTATTAATCAACAACCTGATTTTTTCACACATCCGGCGGTGAAAAAGCTCGCTGGATCTCCTTCGGACGCTAGCCCGAAAATGACCACGGAGCATATGACGTCACCACTCATGATTGCCTATCGTCATCGTTCACCCAAGCATGCATGTCAGAAGCATCATTCATGGTCTCTTCATAGTATGCGTACTTTGAAGGAATCACCCTCATTTTCCTTCCTCTTCTCACTCTCAAACCCAAAAGGCCATGCCTTATTTCATTTTCATGAGACATCTCGTGAATTGACCCTTCTATCATTGTACGTGATGACCAATCCTTGTGTCAGATCACAAAGAGAAAACGCATATATATTAGGGAAATGATGGTTTGATTTCACTCAATGTTCCTGATGAGTAATTCGGATATCACTCATATATATATAGCCAACCATATTAACGCGGTGCCTTGCCCATAATTTGAATAGATTTTATGCCTGCAATGACACACGCGACTGTGCATCTCTATATCATATATGCAAATAATACATGACAATAGAAGTCAATTAATTAGTTAATTTCATCACATTCGATTCAGCAGCGAATTGCTTATATTGTCTTATAGGACGCTTGTACCCTGACATGAGTCATGAGTCGTGATTTGAAAATATTAGAGAAAAAAGTAACAGAGCTACCCAGCATGGAATACCGGAGTCTAAGGGCAAGAGTAACATCATGACAGTGACGCACAGTTATCTCGGATGTTTCCTACTGGCCACCTGATATGATAATAGTTGAAACAATCCACAAGTTACAAAATGTGCAAATTTTAAGGCATAGTACGGTCATTGAATATTTAATAATCACCCAGATCTTAATTATAGCAGAATGACACAGGTTTGCAAAACACATGTACAAGGCCGTACTGATCAGAACTGGCTCACATCACATCACATTAACCCCAAATGGTCTGTGGCATTTTGTGGTGATCACTTCACTTTTTTTTTTTGGGGGGGGGGGTATGCGTATATACACACATATATATAATATGTAAAAGGGGTTTGGTAAGTGGGAATGGACCCTTGTGCGTTTGTGCCCCCTTTCTATTTCAATATAGTTATCATGGGACTGCCTCGCTCGCAATCATCTTGGCAAGAAAATGACTCGAAAACAACATAACACTAACATTCATACTTGAAGTTTATATATGCGCGCAGTTAGTAAGTGTCCGAAAGAGGACAAGAAAAGGATTTGCATCGGTGAGGGTGGATGTGGAAAATTGAATTTCTGTACAAACCAATCATTTTTCTGGCCGTCTCCTAGCCCCAGGATCATTCATCAAAACAAATGCGACATATGAAATATGAACACAATCTTCAAAATTATTAAGTCTTATAAATTGTCGTTTAATTCTGTTTTCTTTGAATGCGCTGGACCTCAAAAAGCTAGGATCCAATATACAGACTGAATCCGAAATCACAAAAATTCTGTCAACGAACGAGTGGCGCTTGGTCAAGTGTCATGCTTTTTTCAAAGAGTGGACCACCCCCGGCTCGATTAATACAATTAATTAACCATCAAAGTGGTTGTTTGGGTGGTCGACCTCTGCGCTGTGATTCTCGCTTCCTTGATGCAGTGTCATCTCAAAACGAAAGCTACAATGTTGGCTTTCGGTTGCGAAGATTTTAAAAAGGGGACCCCTCAAACATGTACTGCCATAAAAGTGATGGGGCCACCGTTTATAGTCCACCCACTCCCACACCAACTGTAGCCACCACCGTGCCCCACACACACATATAGCAGACACGCTCATATACACATTTACCAATGGATACATATTGTTACCATCTTCGTTATTAATTAATGGATAATGGATCATTTTTAGCCTAAAAAGTTTTTGCAATGATCACTGGAGACCTAAAAAATTTTTTTGAATGCAATGTCGTCTTGAAAATTTAAAATAGGTTTAATGTTGTTCTGGTAATATAAAAAGGTAACAATTTTATCTCCACATTAGTTGATCCAATCAAGCTAAAATGGTTGTGTAACGTACGATAATGTTATCTTATCATTCAAACAAATTGAGGTGGCGCTTCAGAAAAACATTCATGAAAGTAATCAACAAGAGCTATAAAGACTGTTATTCAATGAGAATGATATTGTGAGATTCAAAATTGTAGTAGATGAGAGGGATATATCCATAAACTCATCTTACAGAAAAAAATTGCAAAAAACTCTAAAGGATATATCAATGATATTTCTGGAGTACCATCTCAACTTGATTGAATGATGAGGTAGTATTATATCCTACATGACATAGCTACATTAGCTTCATTGAATTAACTAACGATTAAAACTAATGGTCAATTGATGGTGGAGTGAAATTACTACGTTTTTATATTTTCATGACAACATTAAAACTATTTAAAATTTACATGGTAACATTGATCTAACAAAAATTTCAGGATGCCCATCCATTCTTAGTAAAAATAACCTCTAACCCTTAATTTATTTCCAATTCCTCCGTGTCCGCTTGGACTGAACAATTATGATTTCTCATTCCCTAATGCGACTTTTATGATGAAAATCATGTCGTGTTCGTTGAAATAAACATTTTACATCAATGGAATGAATTAAACTTTTGCATTAATCACGCCTCTATGTATTTATAGGTATTTATAGAGTATTTGTTTTGTTATTTGGGTATCTCTCACGGTAAAACATGAGAACGAAGGGCCCTGAAATTGAAGGGGTTTGAATGAGTCGGTGTGATGATTGGGGGGGGGGGGAGAAGACAAGTACGGGACAGGTTTTCCGTTTATGTTGCGGTTCGTAGAGGGCATGCACGTGATATTATTTTATTGGAGTGTCCCAGAGATATGACTCCAACTTTGCTTTCAATGTGTTGACTCCATGGCGATGGCTTCCACCAAGTACTGTTGCTACCCACGGGCATGACACGATATAATATTTTTCGGTTACTTGGTTTCCAAATTAAAATATACACAGCTTCCATTCAGCCAATTCTTTCCTTGTTTTTTTTTTGTCCTTTTGCATCGCTTTTTTCTTGTTTGGTTTCCAATTTTTCTCCACTCGTTTCCCCGCACACTTTCTCCCACTTTGAAAAAAGGTTAGATAGAAAGGGAAGCATCTCGCATGCTTATTCAATGAATGTGTTCCGACACACATTTATAGAGGTGGAAAGATGGGTGGACCCTTCATGGGCTCTGGCCTAAAGGGTCTAATTTTGAAGTCTAACAATTGAACTGATGGGTTCGGATGAACTCATATGCTTAATTCAAAATCACAAGTCCGATCTCAACTTACACAAGGCTAGACCCATTTTGGTGCTCTACAAGTCTACGGGTGAGTGGCCAGTGCAAGCTTTGTTATGATGCATGCATTACGAATAGTGGGGGGCGGGGAGGTTGGAGAGTGCTGCGAGTCAGATCGCAACAGACATAAGGGATGCGTCCCTTAGTATACGCGCGCGTGTGTTTGTGTGTGGTGGAGCCAAAAAATTAATTGTAAAACTGAACTAATAAGCGAGGACAAGGTTAGGGGTAATCGTTAATGGAAATGGTAAGTATGATCAAGTGTTAAAATGGATTTACAATAGGTAGAAGACATTTGCTTTGAAAAATGAGGGACAACGACCCATCTATCTATCTAGTAGGCAGAGCAGCAGATAAGGAGCACGCACCAAAAAACCTAACCGATCGAGTTGCCTCTTTATATATGTACATATATATATATATATATAACTCAAATCATAAGCAACGAATCATAACGAAACACGGCCCTACTGTATTTATAACGCTTTGTTTGGGAAGGGTTGTTGTTATTTATTTATTGTGGGTGGTGATGTGGTGGAAGACGCGGAGTCACGTGCCGAGGCGGAGGGTTTGAGTAGGAAGGAGGGAGTGGTCCAGTCCCCTCTTTATTGGCTTTATGAATGAGGAGACCAATGGAGGGGCCCCACGTGGGACGCCAGGTCAAGCGCTGCACCAATCAAATAAGAGGGTGAGCTCTACGGGACACTGCCTCCCCCTTTTTCCATCATCACCCATCGGCCCCCACCCCTCCCCCTTCCTCCTTTTTTTGTTCATTCTAGTTTCTGCGGGGTTTGTTGGGATTTTTGCCGGCTTCTGCATGCCGTGGGATCTTCCACTGTGTTTGTGTCGGTCATCAATCGGACCGTCCCCAATGGCCGCTGCATGGGAGAACCATGTTTGCTGATGCTGACGTCACCCGTACGCAGCCCCCACCCCACCCCGAAGAGGACCGGATTATAATCCAAATAACTCACTTATTATCACTTTATTATTTGACGGGGAAAGAAAGAGGAAATTGTCTTTTTTTTTTTAAATAAAACGATAAAATAATGGTAAGTGGCTTATCCGTAGCTCTTTAACAGAATAGAATGTCAAGAGCAGAGAAAATATGGATAGTAGGACAATAAGAAAAATGAGAGGTTCTAAATCTAAGCCGGGAGAGGATGGCGCGGTGATCTCTCGGGCGGCTCATGTACAGCTGCCCCCAAAAGAAAAAATAAACCCTTTCATTAGTTACCCCCGTCCCTGCTCTTATTCTTCAGTCTCCACAGACTCAGCCTCTTTAACCTCATTGTAACAACTCCCCAATCCTTCATACACTGGCGTTTTTATGTTACTCCCTCCTCTCCAGACTATAAAATGTCCTTTAGAAGGATAGTTTCTGTTCTAAATATAACACGTTATTAAGATAATTAATGCCTATCTGTTCACTTTTACTTCTTGCACGAAAGAAATATTTAAAAATTACATTCTTTATAAAGATAAATTAGGTAAGTTATATCTATTTAAGGTACCTTAAATAACTTAAGGTGACATTTATTCATTCGTGTGCATTGGTTAACAATCTCTTTTGTTTTTGAAGGAGAGTGAGTATTGTTGACAACATTTGCATTATACATTATGCATGTATGGGGTTGATGGAGCGCTTCTGCATCTCTCACATAAGTGGGCTTCATGGATGAGATTATTGGATTTACATGAGAACTGCCAATGGCTCATTAAATATGGAATTTTTATTTTTGTTTTCATTTTTTTAAAAAATAATTAATGTAGTGAGTACAAAATTTAAAATAAAGATAATCTCTTATCACCATTTATTTAAAAATGGGCATTTTTTTAAAAAAAAATAAAATTTGAATTATTAAGATATAATTCAGATAGTCTTTATATGATTATTGATGAGCACCCGGTATAGATATGGACGAGAGAGAAATAGACAATTGATGGAGGATGAAGTAACTTCAGAGGAAGAGCAAGGCCCGAGATTAAAAAAAGGGTTGGGATGGAAAGAGAAGTAGGGGAACGGGGGCTGAAGGGACAGATGATGAGGATGAAGGTAGTATCATTTTCACTTTCCCATTTGGGATAAATCATCAAACTACATCTGAGTGACGTAGACCCTCCAAGTGTAGTTAATAAACTTGACACTCCTCCTCCTATGCGCCACCCCCACCAAAAAAGCGCTCTCTCTCTCTCTCTCTCTCTCTCTCTCGCTCCCTCACTCACTCTCACTCATATATATATATATATATGTGCCTCGCCCATCGTGACCGTAAAAAAGGACCACAGTAAATAAGAGGCATGCATGTTACAAGAGAGAGGCTCGATCACTTGTACGTAGGTACCATTCTGCCCCTGCCCCTCTTTATTCCTACCCTACCCTATCACTGCTACTGTCCTACTTTTACAATCTTTCCAATTTCCTCCTCACCAATCACCCTTCTCACATCACTAAAACAGCATCTAAATTCAGTTCATTACCTGCTCTTTAACTAACCTGACGTTAAGGCGGCACTGAAATTAATTAAACCTCACCCCTCCCCTCTTTCTTCTCCCCGTTTGACTTCTGAGGGTGTTGGGGTCAAAATATAGTCACACCGGGTCTTGACCCTTGAGGAACGCCTCCAATGAAGTTACACTCCCATATGACTCTATTCATGGCCGGCTATCAAAAGGGGAAGGCAACGGTTCTCAAAGCTCCCATAATTACGCGATTATTGTTAAAATAAAAGGGCCATAATTTGGTGGTTGAAGTTTCTAATCCCACCAACAAACGTGACGTCACAATGGCTTCTAATAAATCCACAATCATACCCCTACCCTCACGCCGTAACAGTGGTTGAAAGATTCCATTTTAACTCTGTGTTCCTCTTACCCAACAGCCTTGGCCAGAACAGTGGATCATCATGTTCGGACGTACGGATTCCCAACAACTCCCCTCCAATTAATTAGCCTCCCCTTCCTCTTCAATATTAATGAACTTGACCCTTTTGTTCTCTCTTCTTGCTGTTGGATTAAATTTCAATCCACAAGAGAGAAGGCGTACGTGTTCAAGGGTTAACGGAAGTGACGCTGTTCAGGGAACACTGCAAGAGGAGGCCACCCCAAAAGCTACTCGTATGTGTCATGACTTACGCAATTCGAATTTATATGCCGCCATGAGCAAAGGGAGAAAGCCATCAGAGAACACAATTAAAGGGAAAAGACGACTTGCCTAACTATTTTAGATTTTAACAACTTTAATTTATGTGCAATGTACGTGTCTGTCTCCGCATGATCCTAAAACACACACACGCACTCAAATTTTGTTATAGAAGACAGAAGCAAAAGCCAAGCATGATAGGTTGCAAAATTAAAAAAAGCACTAGACAGTGACGTTGAACAGGATATCCCAAGGAAAAAACTCGGAATAGTATAATTTGTTTTCTTAATGAAATGATAGAAGCCACTAACATCAATTTCTTAATTAACGGGGTGTACTGGTATTATGTATAAAGAAGTAAAGAACGGGGAAGTATAAGAAAGTGACGGTGCATGAAAGATACTTGAGTGACACACTTTAATTATATATGTATTTGTATGATGGAAAACAGATCTCCCAGCATTACGAAGCTAATGAACAGAAAGGCCTTTTTAACTCACTCAAATTGTGATTTATTGGCCTAACAATGGCATGCGCTGCCTTGCTGGCGAATTGTGTCGCAGATTCTCGAAAATCAAATATTAGATGGAATTTGCTCTTTGGCATTGTTCTGCTTTATTGGATTCATGGGTTTGTAGCATCTGTGCTTCGGGGAATAAATGAAGTTTTTTTTTTTTTAAAGCCGGAGTGCCGCGAAAAGCAAGTACAATTCCAGGACCCTCGTTTAATATTATATGAAACCTGCCTTATTCCTTTAGAGCACCACGTAGCGAACTTCACCAACAAGATCGGTCATTGAACAAAATGGATGGGTCATTTAGGTTCTGACGGTATCGGGTCGTTTTCCTCCGATTTATGATCACTCTCTGAAGTTCCTTTTGTTTGATCGCCTCAGGTTAATTTATCGTTGCACCCCCCCCCCCGGGGGGGGGTTAATGTATTTGTAATTATAATTTCGGCGTGTGTGATCAATAAGATACTGAATAAAGTGGTGCATAGATATTTTGTTTTGTGGAGGCAGAAAGGATAGGTTCGTTCTTCATATTCAGAGTTTGTTTTATTATTGGGGTTCCCACTATTAATGATTGAGTTTAAAATGGGGAGAGAATTAAAAGAGTGAAAAAGAGAGATGGAGAGAATGGTTCTTGGTGAATTGTGAAGCAATAATAGAGAGAGCCGGGGGGGCCCTTTACTCGTGTCTGTGTGTTTGTCCATCAATGATGAGATTCCCATGGACAAATACAATTAGGGCAATAGTATCCCCACACATGTCGTCATACGTACGCAACTTCTCTCCAACAAATCCTTTGCCTCTTCCCCATTTTGCTCTCTCGCCTTCAAAATTCCCAAACACATACCTAATGAACTGTTCATTTCGCCGTTGCAGTGTATGTATTGTAGATCGCCTTCCTCCGCTCGGTAAATTATTCTACTGCCCATGCAAAGTCCGCTGGGCTGGGGTTGGAAGTTTTCCCATGTTGGCATCTGTCACATATAGTCATTTAGTTTATCAACTGATTAATCCTGAATGATTGGATTGGACTAAAATGAAATCTTAATAGTAGCAGCACTTACCTTGGTCTTGAGACTCTGCAATTGACTGTGCCTTGAACCTTTGTCTAGTATAAGCTTGTGTTGGAGGATGGGCTAAAAAGATAGAAGTGGAATGCTATAATTCGAGTGCGCAGGCCTCGTCAGTAGCTTTTCATTTGAAAGACGCACAGGGTGAAACCATGAACTTTACAATCATGGAGCATCTCTCAAGTCATTGCTTTTTCCGAGAGAATCAATCACACGAATTTATCATATGTTACCGATGGGAATAAGCACGACTCCATAACCGGATCACCATCCTAGCAATGTCAGTTTTGAGACATTCTTAATATATATATATATATATATATATTATTCATTTGCAAGGAGCCAAGTAACTATATATCAACTACAGGTCAAGGGCCTCAAACATCTGGGGCCTTGGACATCTGAGTTCATGGATTCATTATCCCGAGAAACAATTTGTGGCTTCTTAGGCTCATGGGCCTCCATTTCAAAATCAGCTTCTCGTGAATTTTGGGCTGAAGTCTCACTATGATGAGTAGCCCATTTTGGTCCAACTTATGGGATTGAATTATTAAAACCTGCGTTGGATTTTTATTTTATACAAGTTAAGTGAATTATTTTATAATAACTATTTTATCAACGGGCATTGGTTCAGTAAAAGAGGCTATCCTTATTGGAGATGTATCTATATTTAGCGTTAGACAGTGCCATAGATATACTACTAGGTAAAGGCAAATCAAATTCAAGTGCTAGCTGAAATCAAAAGGCAATGGATCGAGATTCCCCCCTTCCGTGCATGGATGGATCAATTCTGGCCATTAGCGATTTCCTCACTTGGAAATACAGGCTGACATAAAAAACATGCAAGTTTTGGGACCCCACGGCCTAGCCGTAGCTTTGCTGCTTAGGCAAGTTTGTTCACAACACTACCCTTTTTCCGGTGCGAAAGCTCTACTTAAACGTGAGTACGTAGAGGAATAGAAAATATTAATAAAGCATCAACATTGACGAAACTTTCATGTTGTACTGCACACACATGAGGAGGAGGCTACTCTTCAGTCTTCAGAGGCATAGAGTTGGTCGACCATTTGGAGGGACATAATATAGTGAAAGCATATGATCGAGTCAGATCCTACCATGCCATAGTGGCAGCTGACAAGGATAATAAACAACCCAACCAGCTTGTTCAGATCGTTATCAGCCCCTAATAAATTCGGAATATATTATTCCTTGTTTGGTATGAGGACACGTTTTTCTTTTTCCTTTTCAGTTTCGTGACTTTTAAGTTCAAGAGTGAAATAAAATATTGGTGCAGATGGGTCATTATCAACTACTTAATAACTGGTTCTGCTTATATATGTGATTTCAGACTTTCAGTGCAATGGAGCCACTTTCAACTTTTCTTGATATTTTATTCAAGATCCTATGGAAGTGCAACTTTGTCTCAAGTAGTGATGGTTGGGTTCTGACTGATTCCATTTCTCATTTTCTAATTATTCCCCCCCCCCTTAATTTAACGTCTCATTTCTTTATATGCTTAGTTAAATTCATACCAGGTTCATGAACCTGGTGCTAATTTAATCATCTTAAGCATTTTATTGTGTCGAATACAATTAATTAATGCATTGTTTTTTAGCTTGGTTTCGTCGTAATAGAATACAGAGAGCTATGGAAAATTCCTACACAGGGAGCTGATGAGATTCTTCGGTGATAGATGCTCTTACATATAATTAGCCTGTGTTGTCATCAACATCAAGTCGCTGGTGAACTCAGAGTCAGCTTATAAAGATGGCCGTTTCCCCACTACAAGCTAGAAATAATGAAATATAGACCATATAGAGAGGGAAGGGAGCGCTAGTCACACTCACACACACACCCATTGGCAGGCACCCACTTACTCTATTGTTTACTACTAATTTCCATTTTGTCCAACATACAAAATTTTCTTTATCGATCTAGAGATTCTTAGGATCCACGTCACATTCTTTCTGGGAGTTCCTGGGTTCTCTCTCCCTCTGTGTGTCTGTGTGTGTAATTGCACAATTTCTGATTTATGCCTTCTAATTTTTTCGCTTTTAGAGTCATGTTGTATTTTGACACATACAATGCCAGTACAAGACAGACTTTCTTTGTTTGTTTTTTTTTTTTTTGTTTGCGGGCATTTTGGGCTAAGACTTGAGCAAAAAAGTTTGTTACATCACAAAATAGAGAAAAAGAGGTGACTTCTTTGGTACGCTTGAAGGAGATGTCAGCGCTGTGTGAAGAACGACTAGTACAAGCTGCATAACAAAGAAACGTTACAAACACACACACACACGTCAATATACATAATAAAATCCACAGCCAACCCCATAGCCCGATTCTTAAAATTTAAGAGATGCAGTAAAAAATGCGTATCATTTGATTGTATAATATAATCTACTAGTACTATTGGGTGTATGCTTGTTGCATGGCAGGGAAAGCCTAGCTCCACTACTGTATGTCAATCCACACCTCACAGCAAAAAAATTTTTTGGGGGGGGGGGGTGAATACTGTGCACACGCATACACCATTTCATCCTGATCTCAGTGGCGGTGAATTCATAAAGCTTCAGAGTGATGGGCTTCTGTGTCCTTAAAATTATTAAGAATTGCCTCTGGGTCAAAGTATATACATAACAAAAAAGCTTAGCCAGAAACAATTTTAATACACATGATGTCGCATTAAAATACAAAACTGAGAAAGAAGGAATCTGGCTATGTCCTAACTTTTTGTTTGTATAAATATGAGCAAAGAAAAACGTCACTGGACAAGCATCTCAACTCTCTCCTTTCTATCCAGTCAGTCAAATTTTATACAAATTAGTGGATCTGGATATCCTTTGCGTGTCTGTTAATTACCAGCAAGCCATGGATATTGAATCGGCAACGCAAGTTAAGGAATGCGGGCTATGTGGTCGTTGGTGGGGTTACCTCAAGCCGTTGCCTGAGAAATTCAAGTCCAAGTTTCTGGACGTCACGAGCAACATAAAGAAGACTGCACAAGCTGACCCCAGGCGAGTAGTTCACTCGTTCAAAATGGCACTCGCCCTCACATTAGTGTCCTTGATATACTACGTCAGGCCTCTTCACGATGGCTTTGGAGTAGCTGGAATTTGGGCCGTCCTCACTGTAGTCGTCGTTTTTGAATTCACCGTAGGTAATGATTAAAAAAATTTGCCAGCATCATCATGCACCACCTTCACTGTCAAATAAGAGTATGAATTCACAAGTTCAATAATATATATATATATATATATAATGCCTGCGATTTTGTTCTTATTCAGGTGCCACTCTCAGCAAAAGTATGAACAGAGGATTTGCTACCCTATTGGCCGGTGCTTTAGGGGTCGGAGGTCAACGCCTGGCTACTTGTTTTGGAGAAACGGCAAAACCTTTTGTCCTTGGGACACTCGTCTTCATTCTTGGTACTTTCTTTCTCTGCATGCATTGATTTTGAGACCAGAACATATATGATGATATGAAGTACTCTTGAGGAGGCTAATTAATTATTAGTGTTGTTTAATTTCAGCTTATATTTTTGCAGCTGCAGGATCAACGTTCTCCAGATTCTTTCCTAGGATCAAGGCAAGATATGATTACGGAGTGTTGATATTTATATTGACATTCAGTTTGGTCGCTGTGTCGGGCCAGAGGGTTGAGGATATTTTCGAGCTTGCATATCAGAGACTCTTGACCATTTTAATTGGGGGAGCAACTTGCATGGTCATCTCTTTATTCGTTTTCCCAGTGTGGGCAGGCCAAGACCTTCACAAGTTGATTGCTTCCAACTTAGAACAGCTTGCCAATTTCCTCCAGGGTATACACCAGCAATCTAAGACCTCGATCGTATTAACCTTCCTGTTCTTGATTGATTATTCTGTCTAACGTCGGTAAGCCGTATGTTTACAGGATTTGAATGCGTATATTTTAAATGCTCAGAGGGTAAACAGAATCCCGATAAGTCAGTTCTTCAGGGATATAAAAGTGTCCTAAGTTCCAAAGCAAGTGAAGAGTCCTTGGTGAGTGCGAACGTCTTTGATCTCTTTATGAGTGTTTTCATTCTGATATAGATGATATATATATATATATATACTGATCTTCATCATGTGTACGATACCCACAGGCAAATTTCGCGTGGTGGGAACCAGGACATGGTCGTTTTCGCATTTGTCATCCCTGGAAACACTATGTTAAGATCGGGGCACTTGCTCGAGAATGTGCTTACAAGATTGAAACTCTCGACCGTTATCTTAACCCTGAAATCCAAGTATGTAATACTCTTTTCATGTTTTCCCATATTATATTATTTTAACTTCAATTCGATTGACCTCATACTAGTACGTGTTTGGCTTAATGCAGGTTTGTTTGGAACTCAAAGGTAGAGTACAAGAATCCTGCTCGAAGTTGTGCTCGGAAGCCAGCAAGGCACTGCAAGCGTTATCATCATCCATCAAAACAATGACGGACCCATGCGATGCAAAACCTCATCTGGAGAATTCTAAAACCTCAATCGAGGACCTGAAAATTGCACTGCAAACCACTTCGTTGGAAGACGATGACCTCGTCGCTGTTATACCAGTGGCTACAGTCGCATCAATACTAATAGAAATCACCAAGTGTGTAGAAAAAATCCATGACTCTGTTTCCGAGCTCTCCCGTTTAGGCCATTTCAGGACTGTAAAACCCAGTGTCGTCTACGTCTCAGCGGAGATGCCGCATCTTCTTCATCGAGGAATCGTAAAACCTGTTGTGGTGAGTGACGGCGCCGGCCATGTGGAAATTATCATAGAAGACCCAAACATGGATTCCTCAGAGAAAAACGCCAAACCAAACTCAGCCAACGGCATGTAAATAATTGTTGTTGACTTGATGAGGCATTGTAATTTTCACTCCAACTTGTTCCTATCCTTGGCAACGTTGAGTGAATTAGTCTCTAACTTCGTTTTATATATATCCTTTGTACTCTGGCATCTGTAATATACTTCAAGGGAGAGAAGCAAGCTTTCTCAATTTCTTCCCTTCCTTTTTTTGTGTTCTAAATTTCTTGTATATATTCTCTTCACTTTCAATATTTCCACACTTTGTTCGTTTTCTTTTGTCTGTGTACAAGGTTCCTACATATATACGAGATTTTTTTTTGGGGGGGGGGTGTTAAGGCTGGAATAATGTACTCCACACGATGAAATAAAGAAACCACACGTCCTCTGGTATATACGTTGTATTTGCATTATTTGTTTAAAACAAAAATAAAATTTGAACCCTTACGTGTATGTTTTTTAACTACTCAAAAAAAAAAACAGAATAGTAGAAGGGTATATGTATGACTAAAGGTATATTTTAGAAATGGATGCACCAGTACAAAGACGCAGTAGGAGACAACGTCCAAAGCCAAAAGGTGGAAAAGCTGACATTTTACAGCTGCCAAATCACTTGGATCTGAATAATCTGATTAAAGAAGTATAGGTTGATAACCAATATGGTATCAGTAAATAAACAGAATAAAAGAATGTATGCGCGAAGACACAGAAGATGAATCTAGAAAGAATATGCTCGCCGTTACACTTATGTAGAGTTATAGGCTCGTATAGCTTGACCTTCAATAGCGTATACGAAATCTTTTGCCAACATTTCCATATTGGCAATCGTTAATATGAACATGAAACAGACATCATGTCGAGAAGAGAAGAGTGAAGCTAGAATTAAGAAGCTCGTATCATCAATAAATTTCTGATTCATTACAAAATAACGAGCAACGCAGCTGGTTAGGTGGATGAAACATGCGTCGGAGCATGATCGGAGACATGTGTGTATATATAGAAGATGATAGTGGAATATAAACTGGCATGCATGCATAAGAGGTGAATATATAATTATATGAATCATGGAGATGGGTATAGAGGGAAAAGCAGGGCAGGTATGGGCCTGCTGAGATTCAACTTTAAACTGCAAGATTCCAGTGGGGTGAGAGCTTCGTCCTCCTTAAACCTAATTGCTCAGTCGGAGAGTTACCACAGCAGTGAACAGTCCAATATGGGAATCACATGCTGTGAGTCTGCAACCAACAACTACTATATACTGGTATGTTAATTACTAGGTTTTCCTTCTAAACACAAGGTTATTAGTTAGTAAGTATTAAGAAGCACGTGCACGGCACGCATGAAGAATGAAAGTTGCTTTGTGGGAGTTGAAAAGGCACGCAATATGCCACGTATGAATTCTGCTTCCGCGAAACCTCTCGAGATTTTCATCACAACCATAGCCGCAGCTTGGAGGGGAGAAAACTGGAGATGGTGTGTACTGATGCATATAACCTCCCTTCTCTCTTTTGTTTGCCAACAAATGAATTTCTCATATCTCATACTAACAAGAGCGGCTAGCGGGGTCTTTCATTGAGCTCCTTTCCATTTAGCCTCCATTTAAATCCAACACTGGTTATTTAACCTTTACTTATAAATCAAATGGTGTAAAAAATTTGGTTAGAGTTTTTCTTAAATAACCAATGAGAGATTCTATAGAATAGATAAATAAATATGAACTATCCAATATTAAGTTTTATATTATATTATAATATTTTTTAAGAATTAGTAGGTATTTATTTAATTAATCTATTTTACAGTGTATAATCAATTTCTATATTATACTTGTATATTTTTTCACACCGTTGGTTTGATTCAACTGGGGGTTCAATAGACACCTTCAGATTTGAATTTCGCTTAACGATATGATTGCGAGTTT
>QFDD01003851.1:0-12978 GCA_006871305.1 Vachellia collinsii
TCTTCTTCTGTAGATTTGGAACAGAGAGTGCACTGTGTCTTGAAGATGGGTGAAGTAGCCATGAAACGATGATATCGCTGACCATGTTAACGAATTGGGAAGCACTTGCTCGCTAGATTCAAATGCCCCCCCGTTGACTTCCTAGCACAAAACTGAAAACCAACTCCATTTTATTTTAGTAATAACTAAATGCCTAAAATACTGGCCAGTCAATTTGAGTTTTTAATTTTTAAATTCTTTTTGGGAAGATAATCGGTTTAACTCAATTTTGCTTCAGCGACTTAGATTTAATTAGTTACATTCTTTTGGGGGTAAGAAAAGACCACCTTAATTTTTATTATTGAGAATATTGTGGTAGAACTAGAAGAGAGATCAACGTAATTTCGGGCCTAAAACACTGACCCATTTTACAATAACAATCATACTCCGTTACCTCTAAGAGTCAAGTCATTTCAATAAAGATGTCACAATGTGTTGCCCCCCAATCATTTAATTATTATAAATGATACGGATGCTTAATATCAGCAAGTTTTATAAGCGATACTAATATTTTTTTTTAAACAGTAAATGATACTAGTATCATATGCTAATCGGAATCTTCTGCGAATATTCGAATTTGCAGCAATGCCCCAGGCTGGTCTTATTATTGTAGGAGACTTCAAGGTTAATTAGAAATTCAGACAATCATTTATTAACATGTTCCATTTTCAATTTACAAACTTTTTTCAGAGACGGTGTATGTAACCCCCAAGTCTATGGGAGTGTTTAGATTAATTTTTGGAGAAAGGGTGATAAAAATGATTTTGAAGAATATATTTGGAGTAGAATAGATTTTATATATAAAATGATTTTCAAAACTTGGAAGTGTTTGAATTAATGTAATAAATATATAAAGACAAAATCTGATTTTTATTTTTGTTTTTCAGTGTAAATAACATATATGCATATGTAAGATCAATGTATTATTTAAGAAGAAAATGTGAATAAATTTTATAATAAGTAATTTGAATTAATTGTACCTAACCAATCAAAATAAGCTTCTATTCATGCCGCATTCTTTGCCGCTTTTTTTGATTGGATAGTGAAGCCATCACAAATTTCATCCCATTCAATCTTAGTAAAGCTAATGCATTTTTTTTGTCTAGATTTAACTTATTCAATACACAAGTCAATGAACAAATTTGTGGTGTTCATATCTTTCACCTTATCTTTACTCATTATGTATGCCATATAATAAATACAACTCTTAATATTAATCAATTAATTCAAAACCAACTACAGCTGTATCTATAAACGAATAGCAGAGACAACGAATCTGCAATGTGCCTAGGCCTCTTATATCAATATCAATGAAATGAAGGTTCAGATCAATATTTGTAGTACAATACTCTGTTTTAACTATATAGGATGCCCTTTCTAGAGGAAGAACCTTAATTGTATACAAAGCCACACTTGGAGGAGGTCCCTGTATAAAATAGCTAGCGTACATTGTTGCTGAACCAAACCAAACCATAATAAAAAAAAAAAAAAAAGCTACGCGTTGCTATATAGAAGAAGCTTGGTGAGATTATATCGGTGAATAGAGATGGCATCAGCAGATCAAGTTGGGAGTAGTGAAGGGTTCATCTACTAGATGTGGGCAACAGAAGACGCATGGGCCATCAGCTTCAAGGTAATAACGCTAATTGCTACCACTGCAACACAAAAAATTCGCAACAACTACAACTACAGCGCCAACGCAATTATACCAAGGGAGAGGCACCTGTAGGGACTATAAATCACAGAGAAGCAGCTCCCAAATATGAAGGACTTAACGTGAAGATTTGGAGTGCCCAAAGGTATGGCGTTTCCAGCCTATTCCCCCATCACAAAAAATTCAAAAGAAAAATCGGCAAAGTAATGAGACCTGAAAAATCGGCAAAGTAATAAGACCACAAATTTGCATTGCAAGATGCTAACTTTTGTTCACTCGGTTCGCAATGTCCGTTCACGGCAAATACACACATGAGACAGAGGTTGGCAGAGTAAGGTAAAAAAGGAGAGCATTTTGAAAGCAACCACAAGACTTTAGCAGTGAAACAAGGGGAGCCAAGTGACCTTGATCTTATCTTTTCAATTTCTCTAGGCACATGCATCTGGAAGCTATTTCATCTATCCCCAAAGAATTTTTTTTCTTTTCTTTTGGCCAGCAGATGAACAAATAAAAGGGAAGAGGAAAGGATATTTTTTTTCGATAAAAACCTCTGTTTTCGTTTTGCAAAAATGGCAGACTCATGTAAAAAAGACACCAGTTAAACAAAGCAACACAACAGTAAGAAATCGATCGGAAAAATGCAAGTGGGAAGGAAGAAAATGATAACTAAGAGGAGAGGATACTACTTATCAGTCAGATATGGAGATGAATCAGAAACAAAACCAACCACACCTCCAACTCACCAATAATCAGGGAAGATGAAGCTAACAAGGAGCGACGAGGGCTGCGCTGCTGCAGTATCAAGATGGGGAAGGAGAAGAGGAGAGGAGACTGGCAGAGGGTATTTTCGGTATGTCACAAAAACCCACACCAACCAGGCCAACCACCAAGATAAAAAGCTTCAAAACCATGGTTTGGACCCCATGATTTTGAGACTAGAAACGATTTTGCAAAATATTAGGGTTCCCACCGTGGTTTGGGTTGTCAGAATTTCTTTTAGGTGACAATCACTAAATTCCATAGCCCGATAGAGTCATCAAAAAAAAAAATAAATAAAGGATCATGATCCTATACAACGAAAGTGAAAAACACTGGATATAACTAATCGTCGGAACGAAATATAATTCACAGGAGAAAAAGATATCCAAATTAGGACCCAAAAATCACTAATTTTCTGCAGTATTCGTTGCCGATATGACAGAAAGTAGTAACTACAAAACACTAGCACTTTACACTTCATCGCAGATTAATCCTCCTTACGAGACTGAATGCCTCCTGTGTCTAGAAGATGAGCCAGATGATTTGGTGTATCCTGGGACAATAGATGTGGGGCTATTTGAACTTCCCGATGTCTCAGAGCTCCTGCTCTCCCCTCCATGCCCTTTACCACCACCAATCCATAACTTGTCAAAGATTCTCCTTGAACGCGAATGAAGTAATTGCATTCCACTTCTGCTGCTTTTGCTATTGTTCTTGTTCAATTTCCCATTCTTGGGCAATTCTTCTTCCTTGATCTTCAAATCACGCATCAGGTTCTCGGGTGATTGGCACTTCTCACCAACTATTTTCTCACATTCTTCATCCGTGCTCACTGTGTATGACAAAGGCTTACATGAATTCTTATTACCAAGAGCTTGGACGCTGGCAGAAGCCCTGAGCTGCTCAAAAAAGAGAGCCTGCACCACAACCCGAAGTGGAAGCCGCTCGTTCTGTGCAACATGTATCGATGCTTCCACAGACAGTTTCTTCACATCCATCATTCCACATAGCTTCTTCCTTTCAGCTTTAGTCATATTGGGGTGCTCCTGAACACAAACATGGCATCAGTTGTTTCTCTACTGACGCCTGCTTATTGCAAGCAACAATGAACAAATAGGCACAGGTTAAGGTTCTGTTCTTGGTAATGGATGGTAAAACTTAATATCAGATCCACCAAAAAAGAAACAAGGAATGTTCACCAAAAAAAAACAAAAGAAAAGAAACAAAGAATGTGTCCTGTTCATTCTATTAGCGAGTAGCATATTAGTAAATGAGAGAACTGCCAACAAATTCCAAACAGCGCCCAACTAGTACTTCTGTAAGCGTCAGTCAAATATAAAAGCTCCATAAGTAACATTAAAAAATTGTAAACAACGTCAAGAAGTACATTAAGCATACCTTCAAGTACATGTCAACAGCTCTGTACAGACCATCATGATTAGGTCTCGCGAATACTGGAACTGTTTGTGACAAGTCAACAAAACTAGAAAGGCTGAGATTCGGGTCATGAGCAATTTCTGCAAGAAAATTGTCCACCAATTGGCCAATATTCACAAAGAACATATGTGCAAAACTAGCTTTATCATTTTCTTTATCTTTTTCCTCCTCAACTTCCATATTGCAGCTGATGCCCTTTTCATTCATATATCGATTCAAAAGACATTGTACCAACTGAACATCATATCTGGTAGTCTGAGGAGGCCTTGCAGGGATCAGTAGATCTTTGACAAAAGCTTCATGCAATTTAAGGCAGGTGCTCTTCATTAATTCCTCTTTTGCCGACTCATCTACACCTACTAATATAGCCACTTTCAATAGTTTCAGAAGGAAACTACAAGAACACATGGCCTTGTCAGATGGCAATAGACAGACAATTGTTTCCACCAGAAATTTGTTTCTCCGTGCATGCTCTTCAGAAACCAATGCCTCAATAGAATCAGGCAACCACCTAATTGCATACGTTTTCAGTGCCTCCGCAATCACAGGACCATCCATTCTTCCCTTGGACTTCACAGTAATCATCACTCGCTTGTAAATATCAATGTCCAGCTCGCAAATATCTTCAACCCACCAATCCGTAGGAACAGACTCAGCTTTCTCTTCATAATTCATCTTGTGCTCAGTAATTCTATCAGGCTCAGTTAGTTTCCGGTTATATGTGTAGGACCAAGTGATGTTAGCTGGGTCCACAGAAGTTTTAGAAGCTATAGAATCTATACATCTGCCAATTATCTTCAAATCCTCAGACCATGGGGGAAAAGATTTAGTGGTTTGTAGAACAATTATGGAATCTTTCCAGCTCCGCAAGATGCTTGAGTTAAGAAATACCTCAATTTTAAAAATTAAGTTTCCCCTATCAACATCCTCAGTCATTTCAAGATATTCAGCCGCACAGCGAGCAGCCACAACGTTATAAGCATTAAGAGTAACAATCATTCCATAGCAGAATTTGGCACATAGTTCAAATGCCTTGGCCCCTCCAGGGAACTCATTCAAGAAAATTTCGTCAGAATCCTCCTCATTAGCTTTTGACACTACCTTTTGTAACCGATTGCTCTTGGACAGTAGAGGGAACTGCAACTCATGACAAAATCAAATGAAGAAACAGTTCCAAGATAACTATCACTTGACAGTCATACAATGGCTACCTAAATCATTTTGCAAAACAGGACAAATCGAAGATTCAGAGGTCATACAATCGGTACCTTGTGGAGGTAAAACTTGACTTCGCCAACTTTTATGACAATATCTGTAGTCAATTCAGATGACGTGTAACTGCATAAATTGAGATGGGCATACCAAGCTGGTAAGAATTTTCGAGGAAAGACCACAAAAAAACATATAAATGGATACTCCCGAAACAAAAAGGAACAAAAAGGAGCATACCTAACTGACCTGATGCAGTACATACAGGAGTCACATCGCATTCAACGAATGTGTTAGAATAAAATTAGTACCCATATTAGCCTTTCCTTTTCATTCTTTTCATTTTTTGCAGAATTCGTGTTTGCATCACTTATAAGTGAAACCTCGCACCCAAGGCACAAATGAAACTTAACCGTTAAACGTAATTTAAAAGAGGGTAAAAAAAATACCAATTTGACTGATTCAAAAAATAATTCATCAACAACAGTTATCATTTAAATTCTTAACATATATTCTCAATACATATTAATCTGCATACACTAGTGAAATCACAAATCAGATGGTCAGCTATGAGTGGAGGAAGAAATATATTCGAGTACTGTAGAGAAAAATAAGAAGTAAAGAAACCGGATTGCTGATACAACTAACAGTATTGTTTGAAGAGGCTTCTCGTCCAGTTATGAAGAAACGGAACGGGGCACCCAAACAGAAATGTTGGGTAATCCATGTAACTTTGCCATGGGTGGACCACATACTCAATATATATACACATTTATATACAGAGTGGTGGACCACCTCCTACTTTTTCAAGGTGTTCCTCTTTTTTCTGCCACCGGCAATTAAATATTAACATCTCTATCAAGTTAGTCTATTCATGAAGTTTATTCTCTTTTCCATGTTGTGTTTTCACGGCACTCATACAATTATGAAATAGAACGGAATGATTGTGCAAGAGTCGAGAGACCATATCCATCTCAGTTCTCAACGCATTCAGGATTGCACCCCCCAGTAGTAGAGCCTCACTCCGGTTATAATTTTAGTTCGAATTCAATGCAAACCACGAACAGTACTAACATGAATTAATATGGCTCTGACAAATACTACGACTGTGACTATCCAAAAATCCAGAAGATTCTGTTGGAGATATAATATGTGATGTTAACAGATTCTTGAACACTTTACAGCAACAAGTTGAAACAAAAATGAAGACCAGGATTCCGCAGGTACTACTACTACTACTACAACACCGAAAGTGAGAAAACAGAGAAGAACATTCTCATAATGGCTTCGTGTTCAAAAACAACTCGAGGAAAGAAAGAAAGAAAAGGGTTATCCAGTCTCACCTTACAGACTTTCCATCAGCTTGAAAGGCATCAGGCTTGGAACCCAACTTCATAAACTTCATCTTCTCTCCAGCCAAAAATCACTTATAACCACGGACGTACCTTCAAACTAGACGACAAACTGTTACTTCTCCGTTGCAGCCGAAGTTGGAGACACGAGCACAACAATGCCTCTCTCTAACGGCGCCTTGTGATGCCTGCTAACCTCTGGCTACCAACTCAAGGAACAGAGACAAGCTCGACTCGACTCAGTCTACCAAAATGTGCGCCAGAAAAGGCGTCCCGCAGAAGAAATAAACACGCTAGTCGGCCCGGCGATAGACATAATACCGAAACCCCGCTGCCTCGCACTAATAACTCGTTGTTCGTGTTGGTTTTTTTCTCATTGATGACGCTATAAGGATGGAATAGTTGGGAAGCAGGTTCAAAAAGAAAGAAAAAGCAACAAGAAAATGTACTTGGGAATCAAGCCGTATTCAACGTGTTGAGGTTGAAAAGAGGAGGTGGTAAAAAAACTCAGAGCAGGGCATTGATGACTTGTTTTGGGAATGGAAGAAAAGGTATATGTTTATTAATAAATACAGTTCGATCAGTGGCTGTAGCATAAAGCTCTCCGCTCAAAGACAAAAATGACATCAGAAGATATCATTTGATTGGGAGAGGAAGACAAATGGCGCCAGAAATATAAATTATTGGGATGAATTAGAGAGGGAAAGCAAGAAGGGAAGGGAGGGTGTCTTACGGTGAAATGAACGGCATAATCAATATTCGCCGCCTTTGCTTTTAATCACCCTGATCGGCTGAAGATCTTCCCTGCTCTGGTTGGGCGCAAATATCAAAGGGTGTGTCTGGGGTCAGAATGGAGATGGGCGCACAGCCCTCACTCTACTGTGGGATATGGAAGATGATGTAACGGGGTCTCTGACACAGTGGTTTCTGCAACCTCTGAGCTTGGCTGCAAAAGAGAACGAGGAAGAAGGAGAGAGAAGCAAAGTAATGTAATGGGAGGGTCGTGAAGCGCACAGAAGTGTGTATAGAGGGTAGGGGACTGTGTTACAGGTAGGCTCAGATGACTTTTAATGTGGTATTTATGCCGTGAAGGCACGCCACCTCATTCTTTTACCGTTTTGTCCCTTTCCTCTCCGCTAATTTTCCAGAATGCCAGCCACGCCCAGTTTTCCCTCCACCATCACCAACCGCTGGATTTGCTTTTACCCGCGTTGGACCGTTTCGCGGTCTCAACCCCTTACTCCTCACATGCCCTTATCTTATTTTATTTTCAGTTTTTATTCCAAGCCAATGCTCATCATCACATGCCCTTTACTTTACGTGATCACACATGCTATTTTCTTTTGTTCCTTTTTTGACCCGCCCCAATTTTTTGTTTTCCTTCCTAGCTTTTTCATAGCAAACTCCGTCGACAAACGCCATCTGTCCTCCCCCGTGTTAATATTACTGTTGCCAGTGTATTTAATTTCAAATAAAAATTGAAAAATATACGATTCAAACTAGAAAAATGCCCACTCTTCAATAAGCAATTTTTTTTTTTTTGCCCCGCCCGGGGGGGGGAGCATGGATAAGTCATTGGAGAATAATGGATTGTGTAAAAATATTAGGAGTGAATTTTGATAGGTGAGCTGAGCAATCCCACCGTGTCAGAGAGATGAAGCATGTTCCATGCATTATCCACGAAACTGCGTGTCTGCCTCGCTAACAACCTTTGGTCAAGGTACGTACTAGAAGTTCAGATGTATACGGTGTAAAAGGGACATGCGATCATCCTGGTCCCGATTAAAACCAGGGTCATAAATGTCACTGTTTTCCTTAAGGATGTTCTGGGTGATAACTAAACACAAGCGAACTGGGTATATACGCATTATTTGAATTTGTTGGCACAGAATGTGCCGCAAGTCGTGTCGGAGATATTAATTAGCGGCCTTGTTGCGCAACTTGACCCCTGAGCAGGCGAATATCATTCCAAGTCTTTTGCTACAGTTTACCCATATGCTCAAATAAATTATCCTGCTTGTGCTTAACAGGAGATCAGCTTCATAGTTCAAATTATAAATTAAAGTTTACCCTGCATCAATGATTGGAGGAGGCAGCAATATGCCTGCTAAGATCAGATATAAATGTAAAGACGGGACCGTGAGCAAGATGTACACATGTATCGGAATGGTTATACTCATGGGGAACAGCTGGTATTGAGATGTAGAGAAGTCAGGCAACTTAAAAAATCACAAACAAGTCAATGCCAAGTTTGAACTTTTAGAAGGCATATCCATGGCAACTCAACCCATGCGCGTGCAAGCATATTAATGCCGGATTTGAACCCCGATCCTCGTTCATCCGGTACGGCGAGTGACATTAACACTGAGACAACAATAGCTGTTGGAGATTATTTGCTGCAGAGAGAATAACAACTGGATATTAAATAAGCAAAATACTATATTAGAACTCTTAATAACACGCCAATGACGAATAAAAAATGGATAGTTGACATATCTCAAAAACTTATTAGATGTTAATTCCTTTTTTGGAACTAATTGTTATTCGTCTATTAGAATATTGGTTCATGAGATGAAAATATCCATGCATGAGTATTTCAGGCATCCCCTGCACGAATGTTCTTCTAAAAGGCACGCTCAGGTGTGCGAAAAATCTCTTAACCTGCTTCCAGCCTTACAAAAGTAAAGAACCTCAACAGCAATAATTGGAAGGTCCCGATACGGGAGGCATAATGTGGTTTAAGGGTGTGGAAAAACCCGGTCCAGTTTAATCCAAAGTAATCTGGTCTGCACCAATTTAATCTAAATAAGTAATATAATGAATTTGGTATCAACCGATCCGGTATGATCCACCACGCCTTGATATAGCTTATGCATATCTACATCTATTCCATAAATGAAAAGAAGGTGGAGATGGAATGTGCGGTGTATAATGGGCCCCGCGTGGGTCCGCATGATCCTCTAATCATGAGATGCGTGTAAGTGGGCCGCCCATGCCATGCTGCAGAGCCTTTTCCCCGGTACCACTGTTTGTCGCCGTTGTGGCTAATTCCATGAAGGCTTTTTAGGAGGCATGGGTGGGAGAGCATAAAGGAGAGGAGAGGAGGATGGGACTTGATTAGAGAGGGGGCTTGGTGGCTAATTACGGCCAAGCACAGTCTTAATATCTCGACACCAAAAAGGTCGGGCTAGGAAACTGGAGTCAAATCATATGCGCATGTGTGCTACTTATGCCTCCAATCATGCCTGCTCAACCACGCGTGCCCATATTGGCCACTTCTTAGCTTCATCCCCTCTTCCACCACATCCAATCAAACACGTCTTATTAACGTACAGTGAAAATACAAACGTTCCCATTCCAAAGTTTCGAATGTACTCTTTCCAGCGACATCGATGTTTTACTCAAAACTCTGAGGCCCGGCACTGTCTCTTTCGCTGACTTCAGGTCAAGTATACCTACCCTGGTCTTGCATTATGGTGGCAACCAAACGCATTGCTGCCATGATTAGCATGGGGCATTCAAACACTTGCTGACCCATTTTCAAAGTTGTTATCCTCGTCATCTAGAAAGAGAGCTCCTCCTGAAAGATTAGCACTTAAAAAAAATGGAATTGTCAAATTTTCAGGCAGCCCTACATGACAATACTTCACTGGCATTTTTGCCTGTCAAAGGCTTCCCATACAGCCGTTCCTACGGCCATGAGGTGCTCTCATCCGGAATCCTGCCTGTCATGGGGAACGCTCCGTTGAGTTTATAAATCACACCTCTCTTCCCAAATTTCTCCATTAATGAGACTCATAACACACCACTGTATGTGTGTTTGTGTGTATATAAGAAATGAACAATGGCGTTAACATTATTATACGGAGGCAGGCTTTTCCTTTAAAGTTTTACCCGCACACAACAAAGTTATTAATTGCCGGAATCGAATAGCATATCATTTTGTTTGAAGAGGAATCGGAGGCTTGAACCATGACATTTGTAGTTGTCTAATATATTGATTACACTACTGTTGTTAACTATGCTCACATCGGCTGTATAAAATAGCTCCGTGTCCTTAACAAGTCGTCGTGTCGGATGATTGATTTTTTTTTTTTTATGTTTAAAACATATTCTACAAGGTTAGATATTTCAACTATATTTGCTGCATCAACGATTCAGTAGTTTATCTTCCACAGAAGTAAACCTAGTATATCGCTGATATCCAACGAGTCCTTCCATAGCTTACCACAGCGCCTCTAAACCCATGAAACGCTCTGATCCAAACGTGTGATGTGCAGCTGTGAGTTGGAATGGCGCCCATCACGGCGTTCATGTGTTTTCCTCAAACAAATGTATCGTTTCGGTTGAGGTAATTTCCTTCAAAATACTATCACTCATCAATGGGCCTTGTCCTAAGTGGCCCAATACTCATATCATTGTCCTCCCCTTCACCAGAAGAAACCACCTGGTTCCTGTCGGTCCATTGTTTTTCAGGCGGCAATTCATTGTTTATTGCATTTCTACACTGACCCAATGAGAATCCCAAAAGCGGTACTCCATTAATGTTCATGGAAGCAAGTAAACGCCATTTCAATCATTCAATAATATTTTTGGCCGAAAAAATCATTCAATGATATCATTTCAATTACCAGCCAAACAAAGTTTAACATTTTTTTATAGCAGTATAGAACTACAGCTAGAATTCCAGATCCGAGGCATAATTTTTTAAAAATAATTTTTACTTATCTCTGGCGTAGTTGGAGATCTGCGGGTCAATGACGTAGAAGATAGAAGCCTTGGCACTCGGCTGGTTCCTTCCCAATTCTTATTCTGTGAAATCGCGATAATGCCCTTCCTTGCATGAAGGTTTTGGTCAGATCCAACTCGAAGCACAAACGTGGCACTATCTGATAAGTGGGTGGTGTAACCGTGCCCAACCAGGTACCGGAGAAAAGCACAAAAGTCTCTAGTCTCTACAGATCTTGTCTTCATCGTTCCTCCTCCTTTATAACTCACGCCGGACGGACCTACCATTTGAAGGAGTACCTCTTCTGTTGAGATCTACATCGATCTCACATTCGATCTCTAGCACCATGGCGTTTTGGAGATCTTACGCCTCCCGAACTCTAACGTTCGCTGCGACCCTTCTGCTTCTCCTTCATGGTGCTCACTGCTTCTATCTCCCTGGCGTTGCTCCGCAGGATTTTTATAAGGTCAGCTCCATTTCTTCCTCACATATTCACTTGTTCTTGGATTCATATAAACTTCTTGATCTGTGTTCAAATTTCGGATCCATGCTGGATATAACAGATTATGGGTTTTTCAACCCCTTGGGCAATTGAAAAATGGGGCCTGGGGTGTGTAGTGAATGTTTGAAATTTAACTCTAGTAGACCACCTCATTGAAGAACATCCGCTGCGCAGCCCTTGATTTGGTGTTGCTTCGTTTTTCTCTTCTTGTTCATTTGTGCTTCCTTAAATTCCGACTGTTGGAAAACATCGAAATGCAACCATCCGATACACGTTCTCCATTCCCCCCCACTGGAATTATCCAACATTGGATTATAATTTATAACTGAACATTGTTGTTTAGAAGTGAATGTTCACTTGTCGAGGGTCTTTTGGATCAAAATTTGTCGTCGGTATTTTTTGAACTGGAAAGAGAATTGGGATTTTGCCCCCGGGGGGTTCGTGCGGGTTTTGGAGCTAGCCTGTTTGGTTCAATTACTAATCCTGATGCATTCTATTGATTACATTGTTTGGTTGATATGGTAATGCAATCAAATGTAATCTTGATTACAACGGATTACGTTAAATTATGTAATCCCCATTACATAGTTTTGACTATGTAATCCTGATTACAACTTGTATGAATTAATATATGGGTCTTTGTATATTTTATAAATCAGTATTTATACATTTATATTATTTATTTTTAGTCTTGATAAAGTTAAAAAGTTTATTTCACATTTTTTTTATTTTTTATAAATAAAATATAAATTCTATTTCATGATTCCTTGATGACATACCAAACAAATGCTATGTAATCATCATTCCATTATATTACATTCCCATCTATTACATTCCATTACATTTCTACGAACGGGATGTAAAATTTCTCTATGTTACGAGTCTTGGCATGGTTGAACCATCCTTTAACATCACTGTGGTTGCATAACGACTGATGGAGTGTTTGAGCGAGTAAAGCATATCTTGTTTTCAATGGAACCGCTCTAAGAGTTGGCTTTCGTTACGATGGCTGTGTGCACAGGATGTTTCTATTGTAAACTTGTAAAGGATTTGGATTTGATGAATGTGATGTATCATATGTTCGTTTCATGCGCTTCTGGTATGCTCAACAAACTAAATAAATTTCTTTGGTGCAGGGAGATACATTGCAAGTTAAAGTGAACAAATTAACATCGACAAAGACTCAGCTGCCTTACTCATACTATTCGCTCCCTTATTGTAGACCTGGAAAAATAGTTGATAGTGCGGAAAATCTTGGTGAAGTGCTTCGTGGGGATCGCATTGAAAATTCTCTATA
>QFDD01003853.1:0-11904 GCA_006871305.1 Vachellia collinsii
AAAAAAACAGTAAATACTCAGATTTGTCTGTACAGTGTACACTATAGCTGCATAATGAATATGATCACCGTCTTATTCTTCAGCATCTCCTCCTTCTGCAAATTCAAATGGCAATTTCACTTGCAGATCTGTAGCTTACATATTTGAACTAAGGTACGAAGTTTACATAGTACTAGTTAATTGATAATGATCTTTTTACTCTGAAAAAGAAAAAAATATCAGCGTCTGAGTTCTTCTTAAATCAGGATCTCTGTATCTTGCAGATCGGAAATCTTGCATGCTTCCTACCTTTGAAATCCAGATCTTGACGGGAAAGAAGAAAATAAAGACTCTAGACTCAGATCTCTACAATCCTAAATCCAAATCTTCTTCAACATCTCCGTCTCCTCCTCCTCCACCTCCTCCTCCAAGGTTGTTCAATGGTCACAGTTCAAGGAGACTCATCTTTCCCCCACTTGAGGTTAATTCGCAGATCTGGGTCCTCCTCCATCTTTTCCATTACCAACGCCATCGTCGAAATCAACGGCGGAAATCTTCGAACTCACTGGGGGGGAATGACGACCTTCTTTAAACTCACCAACGACGGCCTTCTCGCAAATCGCCTTTCCTGAACCAAAAGCCACATGCGATTGAAGATGGCTTATACGTTTTTTTATTTTTTTTTATTTTTGGGTTTGGCCTACTGTGCTTTGATTGTTCATACAAAGAAATTTTTTATTTGTGGGTTCCATTGAAATTTGGATATACTGATTCTTTGTTTTACAAAAAGGAGTTCGAATCATTCACCAAAAAAAAAAAAAGGAGTTCGAATCATTTGTACGAATTCAGAGAACGATGGAGGAGGGTAGGACACAATCACACAAAGACGAAGGAGATGTTGAAGAAGAGGATGAATGCTGATGCCGAGAGAGGAGAGGGGTGTTTACATTTTTCTTAATTATTTCACCGCGACATGCCATCTCAGCACAAAATGGGTCAGCTAACTAATGATTGACCGTTTGCACTATAAAATTGGGAGTAGTATTATTACAATTTCAAATTTTCAAGATAAAATTGCTTTTTAAAAAAATTTCAAAGCAAAAATGCATTGTAATATAGTTTATACTGGTACACTCCAGTCTCTTGCCTTACAACTAATTTAGTTTATGAATATAAACGAAATGAATACTTTCATTTTTTCCCTGCTGTTGGCATCTGTCGAAAATCGAAATGAAACCTGAGTGTCTTTGATAAATTAAAAAATTTAAATAAAGAATATTAGTGTAAAGAGTGAAAGCGAGGGGGGGGGATCCAAAGGGATCTTAACTAAATTCTGTTACAATGGTTAGGTCACTCGTTCACTAAACTGGATTTGCCAATATTCAG
This sequence comes from Vachellia collinsii, assembly GCA_006871305.1. Taxonomy (NCBI): domain Eukaryota; kingdom Viridiplantae; phylum Streptophyta; class Magnoliopsida; order Fabales; family Fabaceae; genus Vachellia; species Vachellia collinsii. The sequence goes on from QFDD01003853.1 coordinate 1,366, forward strand.
AATGTAACCACTGCTATTTTGCGATGGCCTAATGATGTGAGCTGGTTCTACAGGAGTTTTTTTTTTTTTTTTTGGGGTGGCACCGGGGATGTGGATATTGCAGTGTTGTTTAATAAAGGAAATCAGCATTTGGCCCAAAAAAAATAAAGTTGTGGGAGTAAACGTTGCTATGATAAATAGGCTTTAACAACAGGGAAGCGTTGGTGGAGAACTAAATGGAAGTGAGGCCCATAAAGTGTTGGGCCGGTGTGTTTGTAATTGCTTTTACCTTGTTCTTCTTTTTCAATCGAAGCTTTTATTAATGGTAATAGTTAATAAGAAATTAATTTTATATTTCAATTTTTTCAATAAAATAGATTTTTTATTAAAGAATTATATATCTGAGAGTGAGAGACGTCATTGATAGTATGATGCTCGAACAAACCATCTCTAGTTGAGATTTCTTTTTATCTTAGTTTAAATATAATTTAAGAATATCTTAATTCCTATCTTGAAAAATCCCAAAAATCCAACACATTTTTATAGAACGGATACGCGCCAACAAGGTCAACAAGATCTGCAGGGAACTGCAATTCAAAGCTTTAGATTTCAGCTACACGAAAAGCTTGAGTGCTTTCTCGCATCCCCACCCAAAATGTATAACTTGATCTCTCGACAATACGTCTTCACCGAAATTACCGTATCTCTCTTTCTGGCTAGAAACATACAAGTATAAAACCATAACATCACCTCAGGAGAACAGGAAACATCAAAAAAATTTAGAAAAGGATTAAACAACTTTTTGTTCTTCATAATTTCCCTCAATTTGAGTTTTAATCTCTATAGTCTCAATTTTATATTTTTAATCCCTGAAGTTTAACCTGTATGAAACTGTTAGTCTTTATAATTTCAAAACGACCTAAATCAGAGGTTAACACCGTTAAAACTATTGACATGTCCCTAACATGCTAATGTGTCCTGATGACTGGATATGGTCAATATTTATGTGGATTGGTTGAACCTATTTTTGGTCTCCACAATTTCTCATGATTTAGGTTTCGGTCATTGAAGTTTAAAAGTAATAGTTTTCATCATTCAAATTTACTTTGTCAAAAACTGTTAGTTCGCAAAAGTTTTAAAAGAACTTAAATTCGATATTAACACTATTAATTTTGCTTATGTGTCGTTTATTCTGTTAATTATGGTGAAATAACTTAGTAACCCAAAAATATTAGATTCTACTCTTAATAAATAAATAACTATATTTAGTTCGCTACCATAAAACTTAATAATTACACATAATTGTTCGATATTATATTTTGATGCTACCCTTTGAAAAAGAACATCTGTTTTAACAATTCCATCTCCGTGTCAATATACATAATGAAACTGTCACTAGAATTTAGATTTCATTAAAAAAGAAATATATCAAATATATTGAGTTTATTTTAATATATTATATAGATTATCCGAACCACAAGGACTATATCCAACATGTTTGATCTTTTAAAATATGACCTATTTTCTTAATGAACGAAAGGGATGGAATAAATAAGATTGATTTTTTGTATTTTCTCATTATATATCCCGTCACAGACGAAATTGTTAGAACATGTGTTCCTTTTTTAATGGTAGAATCAAAATACAGTGTCGAACATGAAAGTGTAATTGTTAAATTTTATGGTGATAAACTAATTGGAGTTATTTATTTATTAAGAATAGAATGTAATATTTTTGGGTTATTAAACTATTTCATCATAATTAACCGAATCAATAACACATAGCAAAATTAATAGTGTTACTATTAGGTTTAAATCCTTTTAAAACTACGGGAACTAATAGTTTTTGATAAAATAAACTTAAGTGACCAAAACTTAAATCAAGGTGCAAAATATAGGGACAAAAAATAAGTTTAACTAATCTATGTTAGTATTGATCATATGTAATCATCATGCCACGTCAATAAAAATATCAGCATCAGCAATTTTAATAGTGTTAATCTTTAATTTAGGTCATTTTGAAAATATAGGGACTAACAGTTTAATATGGACTAAACTTGATAGATCAAAAACATAACTTCAAAATTACAGAGACTAAAATCCAAATCGAGAAAAATCATGAGGACTAAAAATTAGTTTAACCCTTTAAAAAATAACACAAATCAACAGATGTAGGCCAATCATCAATAACCCAACAGCTACACAAAGATTGCGTATTTCGCACTAAAAGAAAATTACTATATTGGACTTTTATTTTAATTATCTTCTCTGGAAAGTAAGACATCAGGTGAAAATGAACACAAGCATAAGCTGCAGCTTCTCTAGTACTCCCCGTGTTCAGTCCCGAGCTACCGCCTTGAGATCCCTGCACCAACAAGAATAATAAATTAACATGGATGGCGAATTCTGGCATGTTTATTTACAAAAGCTAGCATCGACTGAGCGTTGACATGCTTGCTGATTCAGGCAGCTTCAATTTTGAATTTCCCGTTGAGAACTCAAAAACTAACAGGCTTAGTAGGTAAACCCCCACACTATGTCTCAGCAATAGTTGCTGGTGAATTCAATAGCGGACACTGCTCAATTAACAGATCCGTTGGCCATTGAACTATGCATCCAGCTTAGTGACTAGTTATTTCATCGAACGCACTGGCCCCTTGGGGACATTGTAAAATCCAACATACTTGCGAAGTACTATGCAGACCCACTGCCAACAGCTCCTCTCTCTATCCTTCTTATTTTGTAGGGTACACGTACTCAAAAGTCCGCAGCCACTTGGTTTATCCATATTTCTTCCTTCTGCTCCGTCGTTGATTCATTATATGGCATGGTCAGCATCTCAAAAATCTAGTTGACGAAAGTGCGTCTAGAAGAACGAGAGCAGACTAAAATGACTTGCTGCACTGCGTTATATGATAAAAAAGCATGAAAGCAGACAAGTTTGGCAAGCAAAAGTCATAAGGAATCGATATATACCCCTTACTAACATATGTACACTTTACAAGTGCATTGAATTTGCGACTCGCTATTACCATCTCCGTACTAATGATGTAAGCAACTGCAAAGGAGAACAGAATCTGCATCAGAATTCAGCACCTCATTGCTTCCACAGATGGCTACTCAATTGCGAACAGAATCTCTAATTTTCTAAAATTATGCATTAAAAATCTGGGAAAAATGCATAGACACCACTTTGGTTGCTCGCAAATGGCTCCCTAAATTCTTGAAACTGAAAAATAAGCTCTTAAATGTCATGTTTTAAGAGATGGGTCCTTCTATCTATTTCATCCTCATCTTTGTTGCTTTATAAATACTCTAAAGGCCTAAACTGGAGATGCTAACATTGGGGACAAATGAGAGCTATCCATGTCAGCCAAGGAGCCTATGTCACATATGAGTAACGTTGTAATGGATGAAATAGATAAATATGCCTATTCCTTTTTTTGGCCAGAATAAATGTAACTATTTCTTAAAGTATGAAAATTATGGCAAGCAGGTTCCAATTTTAAAAGTTCATGGGGCTATTTACCAGTAACACAAAAGTTTACAAGAAGATTTCAAATTCTTTCCAAAACTTTTGATTATAGTTTTAGCAATGACAAACAGGAATTCCTTGAGCTAACTCAAGATAGGAAAGGCAGATCTGTTGCTAGAAACTAGAAAGTTAAAGTTCCTGTTTCCCCTGGTCATAACAGCATAAGATTGGCAAACTGCTATGAGAAAGACAATGTTATACGCAATTGAAAAACATATTTTCAGGAATACAGGGCCAAGCATGATATTCAAGTTTGCATGAAATCAATTATATACATGAAGAACCTCCTCCAAAAGTAGGATCAGCTGACAAGTGAAGTTCATATACCTCAAAAAGTTCAAAGGGACTGCCACGGCGATAATCATCACTCTTCTTACTATTTTTAGCCGGAAAAACAGTATATAATATTGCTCTAAACGTGGTTAGTAAAACAGCAGTGCTTCCCATGCTGACAAAAATGAAACCGTAGTTTGGAAAATGACCTGTCGTTGCTGCCCTTATCATAATTCCTATCTGCCAAGAAGACGAATACTTAATAGTGAGAAACAATATCATTTCAAGGACAGATATGGCACGCAGGAAAGGACTCTCATCAAAATATAATTTTGTTTTCACTTTATGGATGGAGCAATCCCATCATCTCCACTATTTAAACTGCAGCTAAATTTTCTTGTAAGACCATAATGAGTTGAAAGCGGTAAATTCAGACAATTAAGTCAATGATAGATGTGAGTATATGATGAAATAAACCATGACAACACTGAAAAGTTTTTCGACTCAATAGATGTGTTATGGATAGAAGTAATGCCATGCCTTCAAGCTGCAGCCTGTACTTACGACTCAAAAGTTTTTCGTTTTCTTTTTGGCCAAAACCACTGAAGAGTTCAAGCTAGCATTCTTTGAGTCATGGAATAAATAATAAAACATAAGCTAAAGCGACATAACTAATTGTGGGTATTAAAGCAATTGCAAAATACGAAACTTGTCATATTCAACTTACAGGGATCCCAATAGCCCAAGATTTGGCAGTAGCTATGACACCCTTTGACAGACCATTCATTCCACGCCCATCCTCCCCGTAACCTCCGAGGAAGTAAGCACTCAAGAACCAGCCTGCATGGCATTAACATGTCTTCATGTCTTCAATTTTCCAATCTGTTATCTTTTCATTCTATCTCTTCCTCAAGAGAAACGCGCCAATAAAAATATCGCTGCTTTAGTCAATTTAAAAACAATAAGCAAGCATACCGGCTATGAAAGGGTCAGCCGTTTTTAGCGTCTCAATGTCCAAAGTTGAAAACCCATGACTAAATCTTCCAATAGCCGCAAACAAAATCAAGGCCATTACATCCCCACCAGCAAAAAGAGCCACACTTCTGCAACAAAATAATTCGATACCATAATTTCCTACAGAATGTTAGCAAAAGCATTCCTTGTTATGCGAGCAATAAGATAATTAAAATTAAACGAAAAAGTTAGAATTACCCCCATTTTTGAAAACGAGAAGAATTGCTGGGTTTGTCGAACTGGATCACGCCTTCCAAAGGAACATCTTTTCCACCCATGAAAACCATCTCGTCATTCGCTGAAGGAGCAGATTTGGTGGTGCTAGCGGGAGCCGAATTAGAAGCTGAACCAGACTCGACGCTCCCCTCTGCCTTGGCGCGAGTAATTTGCAAGGGTTTTACATGGCTTCTTCTGGTAATCAATTTGGGTTTACGGTTGCCGAAGAGGGATGGATTTACATTGACGAATTTTGCCGGGGACGTAAGGCAACATCTGGCAGACAGCGCTCCTCCGGGAGCTTGGCTAATCAGAATCATTCTCTCGCTATCACTATGGCACCAGTCTCGTCTTGCAGCCCACAATATAGTTAAGCTAAGCTAACTAATGCCCAATTTTATGTCTGCGGCTTTTCCCCCTTTTCCGTATTTTTTTGGGCCGTTGATCTGATTTGCCTCACCTCAATATCCGCAGGACCGTCCCAATATATGCATTCCCGGGCCGGATTGGTGTAAAATTGTTGTGGGTACAGCTATTGTTTGCCTCCAATCTCCTCTAAAAATATTAACATTGAATGTCGTACATAATTATATAAAAATAATTTAAAGTAAAATATCTAAAATATGAGATTATTTACTTTAATATTTTTATTTCAAATAAAATGAAGATATTAAATTTTTTTAATATTATTTATTTTGCTAATCTACGGGAGACAATCATGTTCAAAAACTATCAATACTAAATGTAGATATCTCTTTCAACAAGATTCAAGTTTTAATTCGTCATGTTGTAATGAATTTGTCCATTCTATTAAACATAAACAAATGGTTAATATTATTTGAGATATAATGACAATCATTCGACAAAAAAGAGAGGTGAAGTCTTAAACCTAAATTGACCTGTCTCTGTTTCTTGGCTGTATTTTTTCTTAAAAAAGGTCATGGTTCTAATTTTATCAATTTTTCTTCATTTCATGTATATTCTGTGTAATAGATCTCAATAATGAAAAAGACATTAAATCATACATATCTATCTTACATGAACATACTTCAAAGTCTATATATAAATATATTATTAACAGGATGGATGTTAGTTTGATTAGGTGGAAGTTGAATGTTATGTATGGCAACAGGGAATTGGTTTCCTTAGTTGTATTGGCCATGCCTTCTTTTGCCTTTACTGTTAAGAACCCGTGATGAAATTGGTAATGGTTGTCAAGATTTTATCTTAGGGAGATGTCTTACCAAACATAGGCCTCATTTAGTGTCTTAGGAAATGGTAAGTAATCGCAAGGAGGGTGGAGGATTAGGCCTTCGCCAAGTGCATTGCTAGAATAGAGCTTTTGTGACAAAGCTTGGATGGGCCTTAATTGTTGAAAGAGATCTACGTTGGGTTAAATTTTAGCACATAAAATATGAAAAGGCTCTGATCTCATTTTTAAGGTTGTGAAGCGCCATTTGGAATCTAGTACTTGGTGGGGTATTAGGAGTAATTGGGATTTTGTGGTGGATACTACAACATTGTGCATTGATAATGGATTGAATATGTCTTTTGGAAAACTGATTGGGTGCTTCATGGTGATAAGTTAGAGAATTTAGAGACTTAGCCTATTATAGATGATGCTATGAAGTGAACGGTAGCTGGTTGTATTACGGTTTTTGGTCAAAGGGACCAGCACAAGTTTGAGCATATGCTATGAAATAAAGTCTTTGTTGCAATCTGACTTGTGCGAATTTCCTCTTCAAATGGAGATGATTCCCCGGTGTAGCGTTGGTCTAATAATGAGAAGTTTTCTCTAGATTATGCTTATAAGCATATTGCGAATCCATCACAATCACATGGTCGGTGTCATTAGAGGCTCATTTGAAAGTTATGAGTTTCCAATGTTATTGTATGTTCCCATGGCTTTGCTTCCACAGTTGGCTATTCACTAATCTTGTAAGGTTTCAACTTGGGTTGCACTCTTATAGAGTTTGTGAGATTTGCATGGGAGATCAGGAATCTATGCTCCATGTTCTTAGATATTATCCTTGTACATATGCTTTATGGATGCATTTCTTACCTGGAAAATGGCTTAGTAAATTCTTTAATGAACATGATTTCAACGAATGACTATGATGGCACGTAGAACAACGAGGGTTGGTCCAAGGATATGAATTTTGCCTTTGGTTCACAATGCTTGGCCGCCATATCTAGTTAGCTCAATGATATACTCTTTTGACATCACAAATGTAGTGACTCATCAATTCCTGCTAGTACATGTGCCTGTCTATCTTGAGGTTCTCATAACCCTTTATGAAACACACAATAAAGGATGGGTTCATGCAGGATGGATCCCTTCATCTTTTGATCGAGTTAAGATTAACATTGATGGATCAATGAGCAAGGTTTCTAGTTTATGCACTTGTGGGGTTTTATTAGAAGTCATGATGGGACATTCCTACAGAAATTCATGTATCAAGTTGGAGTGGGATCTATGATTTCGATTGAAATATGGGGTGTCCTATAGGGTCTTAACCTTGCATGGGATTAGGCAAGTCATCTTGAAGAGTGACTGTGGCGAAGGTGACCACCTTATTCAATCCCTTACAGTGTCAAAACATCCATATTATAGTGTCATTGTTGAGATACAAGTGATGCTCAGCCAAGACTAGGAAGTTGAATTGATATAGTGTGATCGAAAGTTCAATATGATTGCAGATGCTTTGACAAAAGAAGCATGGCAAATGGCAGTCGATTTGTTGATAATAGATACTCCTTCGGAGCATGTGGAACGTTTTTTGTAGATAGATCTTCAAAATATATGCAGTGATGTAAGCTTGGGTGGCTAATGCCTAAATGTCTTTCTTACTGTGAAAAAAAAAAAACCAAGAAGGTTGTTACATAATTCTACCCCCCCTCATTGTACTTAAAATAAAATCTAGTTGATTAATTTAGGAGATTAAAAAATTAGATAAATTATTTATAGTATTTTATTCATATTTTTTTTTTCAAATTAACTTACCTTATTTATAGACTAATATATAATCTTATGATATACAATACTTCATAATGATAATGTAATATATGTTATAATTAAATAATTTGTTCAGTCTAATGGATATACTCAAATTAGTTAAATGAGTCTTATATTAAGGATTGGTGGTGATATTTAGAAAATTGCAAACGCTACCTTTGATATTTAATATAAGGAAACATACTTATATATCCTGAGAGTGCTACATCATATGTGATATTTCCAATAAAAATATTTCATTTGTCTTTCTTGTAGGTCCCACAAATACATATTATATTGGATTATGGGGAAAGAAACAATTAAGAAAAATTTATAACATATGAGATCTACAAAAAAAAGAATAATTAGAATATTTTTATTGGAGGGAGCATGAGTGACATGACACTCTGGTATATGAGAGTATATAAGTATTTCCCTAATATAAGCCTTAATTGACCTTTTTTGATGATTAAGGAAATTAAATAAATCACTTTAGATAATATATATTCTAAAATTCTTATATATATTATTAACTAATATATCATTTTATAAATCAAGCAAATTAATTTATAAAAAAAGAATAAATATATTAGTTTATTTAAATTTTTTGAATAAATATCGAACAAAAATAAACTAGGTTTATATGGTTTATATTAAGGATGGGGTAGGTTTATATGGTTTATATTAAGGATGGGGTTAATATTTTTGGATTCGTAGATCCGATTCCAATGATACATCATGCATGGCGTGTTATTGATATGATATGCACATAAATATTTTACCGTTCTAATACATAGGCTAGAGTTAGGAATTAGGGCCAGTCAGTTTAGACTCGAGTCCCAAATTATCACCCTTTTTTTAAGCCTGGCCCTCGAGAGCCAGGTTGGGCCGAGGGCCAGCGTGCGTGCTTGAGGCTCGTTTAACTTTTTTTTTTGTTTAAATACGACATTAATTATAACAACAATACAATCCCCTCACTCAAAAACATAGAAAGTCATATCTAATTATTTAAATGACGACATCGACAATAATAAATACTCTAAACGTCTTAAACTTAAGTTCGCAAATCATACAACATAAGCTTCTTTCTTCATCAATCTTCATCACTATCTCTAATTTTAAGGACAGTTGAATTTCACTGAGCTTCATTAGGAATTGGCTCAGAAGTCTCTGTTTCAACAAGGTGAAAAATATCAAGTATTTCATCCGTAACACCACCACCACCATTATTTTCAGTTTTTGGCAAAGTTGGACATGAAAATTGTTTTCAGTAGTAGTCACATGATTTATAATTAAAAGTAAGATGTTTAAATGTTATTAATATAACAAATAAAATGATAGAATAAAGGTTTACATTCATTCCCCAATTTTACTGTTTGACACCTAAGTTTGTCGATCATGAGCCAACCCACGGGTCATGGGTCGGCCCGTGAGTCACAGGTATGTTAAACATATTTTCACTTTATTCAAATAGATCAAGTTAAAACAATATATTTTTAATTTTGGTCTTTAAAAAGTAGTTTGTATGTGGCAAACAACATAACAAGTTTGATAATAAAATTGGAAAGAATAAAAATTAAAGTAGTGAAAATATGTATGTATCTTGTGTTTCTCTTTATATAGCACATACAATAACTGAAAATAAGTGTTTGACTTGAAAAGATTTCTTTTACAATTTGAAGGAAAATAGGAAGTTGTTATTATATAATACATTAGATAAACCGTAAGAAAAATATATGAAGAATAAATAATGTTTAAAGTAAAAAAAAAATTGACCAATCTAAACAAGCAGGCCCTTTTAGACTCACCTCCCTTTTATGACACTAAAATACAAGTTCAATTTTCAATTTAAACGAGTTTAATTGAGCCGAGCCCCGTCATTTTCCCAACTCTAGCATAGGCATTTGGCATCCTGGTTCATTTTGGAAAGAATATGTCACTTTGAAAAATACGGAATTATCCGGAAAAAAAGAAGAAGAAAAATACCAAATTAATTTAATCTGACATTGTCAGTCATGCATTGCACAGAATCATGTATGTAGCATATTGTATAAATGATTGATCCAGCGGTTTTCCGGCCTTCTAACCCTTCTTTTTGTGCAAATGAAGTAACATCCCAACGATTTTTTTTTTATTTTTATTTCTAATGGCCATTCAAAAGCAAGATGGAACGTATGTAGATTTTTTTTAGTCAGATACATGCCCAGTAAAAAAATTTTAGCCAAATACTATACTTTTAAAAATATTCAGATAAATGTTACAATCAAATTCGTTATTCAGATGTACGAATTCAAATTCAAATTTGTACTGAACTCATTCACCTGAAGAACGAGTTTGATTGTAGCATTTATCTAAATATTTTTAAAAGTGTAGCATTTGGTTAAAATTTATTTTTACTGTCCACGCATCTGACTTTAAAAAACCACGTATGTATGACCATTCTTGCCCAATTTACACATAAGCATTACGTAGTTCAATCAAAAGCACGCAATATCAACCAATGCTATTTTTTTTAATAAGAATGCTTG
>QFDD01003854.1:0-15417 GCA_006871305.1 Vachellia collinsii
GTTACAATCCCTTCCCTTGGATCTCACACCGATCCAACTCGTGTCTAGCTAGTAATGAGAATGCCGGGTCTGGGTTTGGTTCCGGGGATGCCTACTTCACAATGCCATTATTGGACTCTAATCGGAAAGGTAACGGCTACTCTTCTCAGAGATTGAACGTGGGCATGGAGGGAAAAGCGAACGAGATGGTGATGGAAGTTGAGGAAAAGAAGAATGATACACAGAAGCTATTGGAGGTGTTGTATGAAAGGTGAGAATGATGGAAAAAGCGATTTTAGAGTTGGAGAGGATAGGGGCAATAGAGTAATTTAATAATATTTCAATATCCCGTTTTGGGACAGCCACCTTGATTTTGTATTATGCATATTTAATACCCTAATTTGTTTTTTTTTATAGATTTCAATTGTATTTTAATGGGATTGTTTCTCCCTATGGTATATTCCCCCCATTTTTTTTTTAGTAAATTGAGATTATATTTATATGGAGCGACATCTTCAATAAAGAGATTTACGCAAAAATATATTTTTACTTAAAATATGTAATTTTTAAAACTAGAAAGCTCAACATACACACACGACTCTTTAGCATGTGAGCTTAAAGATTACATATCCGTTTGGATTAACAGTAGAAGCTAATTTCTTAAAGTAATTTATATTATATGAAATAAATAAGTAAAAGGAGTTTTCTTTCGGTGTGCGTGAATGTGATCTCCCAACACTAATACAAACAAAGCCTATGACTATTATTCTTGTGAATATGTTTTTTGAATGTAATTTTTTATCTTTGTTTTTCTTATTTTCTTATTAGATCTTTTGATGATTGGCCGACGAAAGTTTACTTATTGGATGATGGTATTGTTATTGTCATTACCGCATCTTCTCTTATGTAAGAGTCATTTGATATTTTTTAAAAAAAATTAAAGAAATTAAATACATTATTTTAAAATATCTATATTTATTCTTTTTAAAAAAATTAATTTACCAGACATATGAATTGACATAATCTAATAATAAATAATTTAAAGTAATATATTTAACTTCTTTAATCTCTATAAAAAATTTAATTAAATCTTATATTAATAATCAAGAAGTAGTAGAAGAAATCACAATAGGTGTTAGCATATTAATAACTCAAAACTATTGAAGCGGCTATGAAATCCTATATGGCAAGAAAGAGCTCTCGTAACCTAGAAGTCAACAGCTTCATTCGCACTTCTAGCGACCTGTGTCTTGTTGAATTATTGTGCAAATTTATTTTAAATGTTTTTTTGGAGTAAATTGTTTTAGAAGTTTTTTTTAAGAATAATATTATCTAAAAAGTTTTGAAACTCATTATGTTAAAAAATTAATGTTGATGACAGTTAAAAAGTTTACATTAACCATTAATATTTTAATGATAAAGAGTAATATTACTCTATTATAACATTTTCATGAACATTGCTTTTTTTTTAAAAAAAATATAGGATAACATTAGTGCTTGTTAGAAAAAACTTCTGGAAATAAATTTATACCTTGACAAAAAAAACTAAGATTTTTTATTGATTAGTTTATTCATATAGAACTGCTGAATAATTTTCTCAAAAAAAAAAAATTGAGACCGGAATACTCAAATGTGACAAATAACTACAACTTCTGATCTCTATTATAAGTGCTAGTTGACTTTTTCTAAAAAATTTAAAAAACTAATATACTTATCATTTTCTTAAACTAATTTGTCTAACTTATAAATTGATATATAATCAAATGATACATATAATTATTTCAGATTATATATTATAATTAAGTAATTTATTTAGTTTTTTAATCTATTCAAAAATGTCAATTAACCATTATATTAAGAATCAGATAAATAAAATTTTATGGGACAAAGTCACTAAACAGCTACCCTCGGGCTTTTACTGGGCAATTGCAGTATGTATAATATAATTATCATACTCATGTTTAAGATATATATAATAAAATGTTTTGTTTCGATTTATCTAACCAACAGTCTAATATTGTACACCTATCTAAGACCTTTTGACAGGAACAACCCAATATCATACATTCATACACCCACGAAAGCTGGAAAAGGTGTTTTTCATGTTGGCAAAAAATAAATCACTCCCCTTGTGTATGGAGCAAACTCACAGGCCAGCTGTCAACCCTTTAAATGGACTTCAGTACAGCGAGGGATTAGTCTCACCTGATATGCGGGTGGGGATACCCTGGGCAACCAAAAAAAAAATAAAAGGGGTTTTTCGTGGCCCATTTGGTTCCATTGCATATAAGCCACAACTTAACGTACAATGCATCTAATCTTGATTGCTATGTCCTTCTTTTTTATTGGTACTACAATAAGGGAAAATTAGAATGAAGGATCTATAGAAAATAATATTTAGTGAGAATGACCATAAAAATTGTAGGACCAAACTTTTAAATATAAATTTAAAAATGTTAAATTGCCATTCCCGAATATTCTAAGTATCCTACTACTTTCTCTCCACATTCTGTTTTAAAAACAAATACGAATTTTTAAATTTCATATATTAAACAAAATTTTCCTCTATTTTTAAAACATGAATAGATATTTTAATTAAAAATAAAATTATATAATTTTAATAAAATTGGAGATCTTTAATGATTCATTATACATGTAGAAAAATGTTTGTATAGTCTAGAAAACAAAGATCAAATTTACACGATTTTACACCGATAAAAAAGTTTGTATAATTTATTTTTGTTTTAGAAGGAATTTATGTGATTTTTTTTTAAAAAAAAATCATGTAATGTTAATAAAATTAAAAAAAATTAACTAGTTTTCATAATACAAATCAAGTTAAAAAAATTTAATGATATAAATACGTAAATGTATAATAAGAATTAGATGATACAAATATGAATTTGGGTAAAAAATAGAAAAAATGTAAGAAATATGATGCGTGGATTTTGACTTTACATTAAAAAAAAAGTAATGAGTGTGGGAGATAATGTAAGAATTCGGTTATAGACAATTTAATACTTTTAAATCTACATATTAAATTTTCACTAAAAAAAATCTACATTTTAACTTTTGATCATCCTAAATAATTAGAACTTTTATAGCTCTCATCAATAAATTATATTTTCTACCAGTTCTTTACTTTAATTTTTCCTTATAATAAAGGGATTGTAGTGAATATTAATTTAAACATAAATCGTTGGGAAAAGATAAAGATACAACTAAAAAAATTTGTAGGACTTGTTTTGTTTCACTTCTTTTTTTAAAAAAAAATAGTTTTTTTTAAAAACAAAAAATAAAGTCTAGTTAAACAATAAATTCATTTAAAAAATTTAAAAGTATTTTTATTTAAAATTCTACGTATATTAGAATAAAAACTACAAAAGAATTACAATAGAATGACATTAAATCTAACTGTTTAGTTTTAATTTAAATGATGTAAGCACTCCATCGATCTATCTCCCACATTGATGTGCATTGAGCATGTAGTCCTAATAATTGTCCAAGGAGAGACAAAAAAAGTCCTGATTAATGAAGAATTTATTATGAAAGCAATAAGTGAAATTACTAGGATAAAATTACTTCCTCATGTCTAGGGCGAATTTCTAGAGAAATTTTTAATTTATAACATAATTCACTTGGTAAATCATAAATAATTTTTTCTTAAATATTACCCATATTATAATTAATTAGGAGAAAGCTTAAACTCTAAGGTAGTGTTTTTTTATGCTATTAAATATGAACAAAGTTGGAATAATGTTTTGTTTATAGATAAAGTTAATAAGTCAATCACCTCTTTAGTTTTGATAAGACAGTTAGGTAGAAATAGTTTATAATATGGACTAAAGAGAGTATTTTTCCTAATCCACATTATAAAAGACACTATTAACATCTATTACATTACACTTACTAAAACAAATGCTAAATCTCATGAAAAATTGAATCTTTTTAAATTTTCCCTTATCCGCATTTAAAAACCACAATTTTTCATGTATAAATAGTCATTTTACATTAATTAACAAATATGATGGGTAAAAATGAAAGCATGTTTCTCAAAACTACAAAATGTCTTGCATGTGTATACATTGACAATAACTCATGAGTCCATCAACGTTTGAACGTGATTTAGGGCTTGTTTGGGAAGTAACAAAACCTAAGTTTCAAACCTTGGTTTCACAGAATCCGAGATATGTATGTGAGAGAGTTTTGTCTCGGCTTGTGTTAAAGTGATTTTGAGAATTGATTGGCAAACAAGCCCTTAGTTATATATAAAAAAAAAAGATTAACAATAATTTGTAGGAAAATGTCCTAATTACCAAAGAAAATAATGGGAAATTGAAGCAAAATTCTTACGTATGATTATATCCATGCCCCAACTAAACAACAAGAAAGAGTTTCGTGAAACAGAAACAACGGACACAATAGGAAAATTAAACATGGATTAGGTACATATTTTATTAGGTCACCCACCCACACCTGCATGCGTGCGTGCATGCGTCAATTACATACATACATACATACATACATACATACATACATACATACATACATACATACATACATACATACATACATAGCCTTCATTTCCGATAATAGAGATATTCAAACCCATATCTTATGAGCCGGTCTAAAAATACTAATAATCACACCTTTTAAATACAGCTCTTATTCTTGATACAAGAGCAAGTTAACTTTTTTGGGAGGATTAAAAAAATAAATAAATTAATATATTTATCATTTTATTCCAAACTAATTTACTTGATTTATAATCTAATATATAATCTAATGATATATATAAATATGTGTTAAATACAATATTTAATCACTCAATTTTACTCTCATTTTAATTTTAGTTCCTCAAGTAATAAAATGATCTGGATTCTTACTATATTATGGACCAATTTTGAACTAAAATGAAATTAACTTGAGGGTTAAAACTATTATTTTTAATCTTAAAGATCAAATATTATATTAACCCTATAATTATTTCAGAATATATATATATATATAATTAAAAGTATATTAGTTAACTTTTTTAATCTCTCAAAAGCTAATTAAATCTTTAAGGACCCTTTTGGTTCCATTGCGTATAAGTTAAAATAAAATGCAATGTAACGGTTATCCAATGCATCTAATCTTTATTACTGTGCTTTTATTCTTGTTTGGTGTTATAATAAAGGGATGATAGTCAACATTAATGATTAATCTAAACATAAATAGCTGTGAAAAGATAAAAGATCGAAGGAAACTTTTTGGGCCTGTTTGTTTCCCTTTTATTTGTTTGGTGTTTTGCGTTTAATAAGGTTTTTAAGAAAAACAGAAATTTGTTTTTTAAAACTAAAAAAACAATTTTTAGTAGTTTTTATTTTTATTTTTGTATTTCTTATTTTTTATTTGGAAAAATTGGAAAACCCTTTATTCTACTTTCAATGGTTTTTTCTTATAAGACTTGAGTTATCACACTCTATATTCTGAGAATTTTTATTTTCAAATGCATTTTCTTAAAAATAATTATCCAAAAAGACTTTTTTATTTTTTATTTTTAAATCCTATTCTTAAAAATAATTTCAAAAATGAGAAAATATAAGACAGAAACAAACAGACGTTTTATCTTCATTCCCCTCTCCATTTTATTAAGGATTGTTGAGGGTAAATGTCATCTTGTTAAATAGGTTTTTGAGGAAAAAAATGACATTTTATAATGGGTTTATACAATCTTTTATCTCTCAAATTTACCTTTATATTGATTTTGATCCGTGAAATTCAAAATAAGTAATTTTGATATTTTAAATTTTATTTTATTTAAAATATTAATTCATATAATTTAATAAAAATATTGATCATTGTGCTCTTGAAAGGGTCAAAACTGTTTATTTTAAATTTGAAAGATCAAAACTAAAAAAAAAAAGTAAACCTAGAGACTAAATATTATATTAATAGAAAAAAAAAATCACAGCATATAATGAGCATTCATGTAGTTTCCTGAAAATAGATATATTATTAAAAATGTACAAATCTTTTTTACCTTTACAATCTTATTTAGTGTTGATAAGCTAGGCCAAACAATAATTTGGAGAAAATGTCCTACATTTATGAAATGGAAAGATATTTTATATATAGTCCTAATTAACAAAGAAAATAATGGGAAATTGAAGCTAAAACTCTAACGTGGCAAATGGATCATGACCATATTCATACCCCAGGCCAACTAAACAACAAAGAAGAGGTTCGTGGAAACAGAAACAATAGGAAAATTAAACATGGATTAGGTCCATACTTTATTAGGCCACCTACACATGCACACATGCATGCATGCACATGAAGCCTTCATTTCCAATAATAGAGATATCCATCAAACCCATATCCTACATGCATGCATACATATGAATCCTTCATTTCCAATAATAGAGATGTTCATCAAACCCATATCTTACTTCATAAATGACCAGACGTGGCCCCCGCATTAAGCCTCGTCTAAAAATAATCACACCACTTAAACACAACCTCTAAGCAATAGTATTACTTTTGTCCTTGATGTTATCTCCGTTCCATAATATAAGAATTAATTGATTTTTTAGATTGCCTTATTTATAAATTGATATATAAGATAATGATATATATAAATATTTTAGAATATA
Source organism: Vachellia collinsii (assembly GCA_006871305.1). Taxonomy (NCBI): domain Eukaryota; kingdom Viridiplantae; phylum Streptophyta; class Magnoliopsida; order Fabales; family Fabaceae; genus Vachellia; species Vachellia collinsii. The sequence continues at coordinate 6,618 of QFDD01003854.1, forward strand.
CATTGTAATTAAATGATTTATTTAGCTTTTTTATCAATCCAAAAAGTCAACTGACTCTTATATTAATGAAGGGATATAGTGTAAAAGTAGGCTGTTTTTTTTGAAAGATTGAAAAAGTTAAATAAATTGATATATTTATCATTTTATTCTAAACTAATTTACCTGACTAATAAACCAATATATAAATTTTATGATACATAGAAGTATGGATTAATGTGATATTTGGTCACTCAATTTTTCTTTTATGTTAGTTTTAATCCTTCAAGGGATAAAATGATCAAGTTTCTTATTAGATTATAAAGATAAATTTTGAATTAAAATGAACATTGAGGGTCAAAACTACTTATTTTAAACTTGAGGATTAAATATTATATTAATCTTATAAGTATTTCAAAATATATATAATTTAAAGTAAATTATTTAACTTTCTTAATCTCCTAAAAAGTTAAATGTAACTTATATTAATGATCAAATTTAGTATTGTATATTGATCTATATTTTATTAAAAAAGTTACCACTCCGATCCATCTATAATCACAAGTAACAAACTTCATCAAAGCCTATGTAAAAATACAACAACAACGGATGAAAGTACAATTACATAAATTAAAATAAATTTTTTTTATATATATTCATCATGTATACCGTTAATCATATTTAAAAAATAAATTTCACTGCTAATCTAATCAACCACCACATGTTCGCTATGCATAATGCCTCCTTACAAGAGGGGACCTCCTACAAGAGACTCGTTATCGTGCTACGCTCATAATGAGCAACGTGGACTTACAATCTAAAGATGATATACTATAAATTAAATTTTATATTTAAAATTGGAGGTTGACATGTTTACAATATATCATTTTTAATTTTTATAATAAATGATAGTCGATTTTATTTTAAGTCCTTTTAGTAAGTATCCTCATATTAATGTATCACAACGACTTTGAGAATTTTGTTGCTTTTTATGTCTAAAAACGGAAACAAATCTATGGTATTGAAATCTAAGCCGATCTAACGGGTTGACACGGTAAATTAGTCACCTATTCTCTAACTTAACCCAAATTTAGTAATCATTATTTTTCAATTATCTTATACATTTAAATTATTTAACAGGTGATTTTAAAAGTAAAAAAATTATTTTCTAATCTGTGAAATATGTACTCATCAAAATAATGTTTTCATAAAATAAAAGTGAAAACTAAATCTGGATGATGCAATGAAACTCAGTCCTTCTCTAACTGAGTCGATATTTTGATTAAACTGAAGTTTGATCGTAATTCTAATCAATCTGATGGGTTTTAATGGGTTAAAGGAGCTCATATTTATATGTTCTTTTTCCTCTGCTTAACACTAAAATGGTTTCATTTTGGTTGAATCAGTGGCAGTTATTTTTGTTAATGTATCGGATTTGTGATATATTTATTGTAAATTGCAGCTTGCATATGTTTGTTGCTTTAGTCATTTGATACATATCTTCCGAACTAATCTCAGGACTAAACTTGTTGTTTGAATTAATATTATCTACTATATTAAAATTTCGTATGACTCATATGAATGAATACTCCATTTATTTGATGATTAACTCTTTGTTATTAATTTAAATGTTAATGTACTTTTTTATGATTATATATAAATATTTTTATATATTTAATGAAATAATATGTTTCGCTAGACACATGTATCATTCTACTGAATGTAAAATATTAAATGTAAGCACATCACCTAGTAGAAAAACAAACATTGATATGTCACAAGGTGACAACTTGTGGAATTAGCCCCCTCGGCATGATCCAACTATTATTGATAGATAATACTAGGGATTAATATAAAATATAAGAGTGAGTTAATTTTTATTGAAAAGATTAATGAAGTTAAATATATTACTTAAAAGCATTTATTTATGTATATAATTAGATTATATATAGGTTTTTAAGTCAGACAAATTAGTTTGAGAAAAAATGATATATAAATACTTTTAAGTAGTGTATTTAACTTTATTAATGTCTCCAACAAAAGTCTTATGTCTCTTACATTTAGAATGATTATTAATATAAGAGTTAGTTGCCTTTTATTGGAGAAATTTAAAAAGTTAAATACACTGATTAAAAGTATTTATTTATGTATATATAATAAGATTACGTGTTAATACAATCTTTGGTCCTTCAAGTTTGCATTTATTTTGATTTTGGTTCCTCAAGTTTGAAACCAATAGTTTTAATCACTTGAGGACAAAATGGTTAATATATTTATTAGACTATAGAAATCAATATTTTAAATAAAATAAAACTTAATGGATCAAAATCAAATTGATGAATTGAAGATAAACTTGAGGAATTATAGATTGTATTAACCCTTAGATTGTACTAATTCTGATTTTTAAAATAAGAGCTAATTGACTTTTTTATAAGGATTAAAAAGCTAAGTAACTGATATATTTATTATTTTTTCCAGACTAATTTACATAGCATATATACTGATATATAATGTAATGATGAATATACAGATACGACTTTAAGACTTCAAGAAAGATAAATATAAGAGATAGTTTATCTAATGATATATAATCTTTGCATCTTCCCCCATAATCCCATGGTTGTAACAAAAACAGCTACGGTTTTAAGAGATTTTATGTAATCTGAGATAAGTACATGAAAATTTTTTTGTCTCAACCTACATGTAACTGTTTTTTTAATTGATTCTAGGTTTTGGCAATAAAAAAAAAAAAAAAAACCCACCCTCAAGACGGCAACCAATCAAAACCCAAATTTTGCCGGCTACTTCCCTTCCCTCACGTCCACCTCCTACTCGTCTCCTTCAAAGTTCCAACACCTTCACACTCCTAACTACGAACTGCCACAATCCCACCTTCCTCCATCACATTTCTATTAACAAAAAGTCAATCACCGCACCAACCCAATTTGCCCCCACTCTAATTTTCTTACATACTTTTAATTATTATTATTGTTAATTATTTTTGTAATAACAGGAAAAATAAATAAATAAATAAATTCAACTCCCAAAAATTCGGCTGTGAGGTACGAACAGTTTAAAGTTTAAACACAACCAAAAGAAGGAAAAAAATGAATCCAGAAAGACACACAGAGAGAGGGAGAGAGACAACGTATTAACTTGTAGGGAATAAGATAAGACCTACTTTTTCACTCTTGCTCTATTTCCATTAATGCCCTTCTTGTTGGATGACTTGGTCAAATTTCATATAACTCTCGCTCCTTTCTCACTCTCTCTTAAAAACTGCGTGTGCTTGCCTGTCTGCGTGTTTTTGTGTGTGTGTGTGTGTGTGTGTGTGTGAGAGAGAGAGAGAGAGAGAGAGAGAGAGAGAGAGAGAGGGAGGGAGGGAGGGGTTGCTGCACTGCGTTGTGAAGGATTGTGTGTGTGTGTGTGGGGTAATAATGGCGAAGATGTCACAGAGGAAGCCGAAGAACGCTGAAAATAGCAGCGCGCCTTCCAAAACGAAGACGAAACGGACTCGCAAAAGCATTCCCAGAGATTCTCCTCCGCAACGAAGCTCCGTTTATCGAGGCGTCACTAGGTCGGGATTGATTAATTTTTCTATATATATATATGCTGCCTTCAATTTAATTCGTTCGTTCTGCAATTGTTTTGGATTCTGCTCTCTGTTTCAATTATCGTTCACATCAATTCGAGCAACATGATTTCATGGCCGTGTGTACAGGCATCGCTGGACGGGTCGGTATGAGGCTCATCTCTGGGATAAGAATTGCTGGAATGAATCGCAGAGCAAGAAAGGAAGACAAGGTCCTTTAACTTCAAAAACTAGATCAGAAATTCCCTCTTCCTGCTACCGTCGATGATTTTTCTTGATCCGCAAGTCTAATTAATCGATTAGCTTCCGCTTATTAACTTAATTTTGCTGTTGGTTTCTTGTCAAATTCGATCGATCGCGTAATGGTGGGGAACAACTGGGTGGTGATAATGATGATGATCACACACGCAGTGTATTTAGGTACGTTATTCAAGTGCCTCTATTTGAATTTGTGTGCATTATCGCATTTATTATTTCACCTTTCGTGATTTTGGGTGGTTTGGTATGAGAATTGATTTCGGTGATGAGGACGGTAATAGGATCGGATGGGGATGTTATTAATAAATGGCTCCAAAACTTGAATTTCTTATTCAGGGGCTTATGATGATGAAGAAGCCGCAGCACGTGCCTATGACTTGGCAGCATTGAAGTATTGGGGCCAAGACACCATCCTCAATTTCCCTGTAAATTTTCCCATCCTTCTTCTTCTTCTTCTTCCTCTTTCTTCATTATAAAGCTGATGAAATTAATAAATGTTCAGTTTAATATTTATATCTTAATTATCATATATATATATATATGATTGTACTGTAGCCCACAAATTATGAAGAAGAGCTCAAGGAGATGGAGGGTCAATTAAAAGAAGAATACATTGGATCCTTGAGAAGGTTTCTTAGTTATTTGTTACTATTAGCTGTCATAGTGTTTAACTGATCTGAAAGACTGAAACCATATTCTAACAGTGAATAAACAAATTTCCATGACAGAAAAAGCAGTGGATTCTCACGAGGAGTTTCGAAATACAGAGGCGTGGCAAGGTAAGTAATCTTCAAATCCTATTTATAAATCATTTTTAATATATTTTATATAGGTTAAGGAAAAACTTAAATTTCAATGATTTGGCCTTAAAATCAACAAATTTCCAATGTTATCTCAATTCAACACAATGATAAGTTAAGGGTAAAATTGTATATTCATATAAAAAATTTAACGGAATGATTTATAAATATGATTAAAAAAGTCATTCTCTTTCCGTCTTATAAATAGGATCAAAGAGTAAAGTAAATCAAATGTTTTGCTGAAATTAGTTGAGAATTAGGATGCTGTGTGTTTTGGTCATCACTTGCCCTCTTGCTAGCCACACCTCTTGCTAGCCACAAGTTCGGTTATTAATGTTCATGGATGGAACTTTTATTAATGAAGGGCACAGCAATGCTCATTGATGACAGATGGATGGGCAATTTTCATGACGGATCCATCTATAATTGGTTACTATATAAATTTAGAAAATGCTGTCTGATTTTCTCTGCAAATTTAAAATTTATTTTTTCCAGGCACCATCACAATGGTAGATGGGAGGCTCGGATTGGCAGAGTCTTGGGCAACAAATATCTTTATCTCGGAACTTACGGTAACCCCTTTTGACCTTTTAAGTTTTAACGCTCCACGCAACCAACTTTTTGTTTGGTTTAGTTTTGGAATTGGTGGAGTTAGTATTTGTTCATATATTGACTCCTATTTATATGTGCTTATAGTTTAATATTAGGATTAATATGACTGTCTCTCCTTAAAATTCGAATGAATTCTAATATTCAACCTTACAATTTCAAATTGTAATATTTTCTCACTTTATTAGGATTTGATATTGATGCTATTAAGTATATAGATATTAAAACCAGAACTTGTTAAAATTACAGGAACTATAGTCAAAACTAGTTAAAATTTTAAATAAAAAATTCCCACCAGTTTTGGTTTTTACCCATATATATATAGATAAATCCTTACGAAACTATAAAAACTAATGTTTTAAGTAGAAGTGATTGTAGAAATGAAAAACCATTATTTGAAATTATAAAGATTAAAAAAATGTAATTATACTATAAACACTAACAATGACATTAACCTTCAATATCATATAGTTCGTGCATATTTATATACTCGCAGCTGTAAGTTTCAGTCATAATTTGCTTAGAATCCTAAACATAGACGAATGATTCCCCGTAGGAAATGTTCAAAATTGCGTAATGCTTCATGCAGAGGTAATTGTCTACTAAGGCAACTATATATATATATATTTTGCTTATATATATATATATTTTGCTTGCATGATGTGGTTAATCTCTTTTGCCCAATCGGTCACTCACACAATATATGGCCCAAAATTTGTGTGGGCTTAATTTTCTCAGTGTTGAAAAGGACGTATGCATATGCTCACTTATATTTATATAACCTCTCTGTGGTGGGTAGAGATTAGAGAGCATATATAGATACCTTTTTTTAAACTTTTTCGGATGTATGAAATCTTTCAGAAACCTTACAAAACCGTCCCTTTCAACACATTTAATATTCCATTCTTCCATTTTTCTCTTTTTGTTCTTGTAACCACATTACATGGCCTTAGTACTTGGATCCAAAGTAAGGGATTCATATTTACTAGTGACACATGGCAACGGGTCCGAACCATGTTTCACAACTTGTCAACTTATTTATAAGGCCAGCTCTCACAAGAAACTTGTCAATTTTTTTTTTTATGAAGAAAAAACGCACCCTAAGGATTAAAAATTTTGGATCCCTGAATTAGCCTAATGTTAGTAACTTAAGAATTAGCTTAATTATTTAAAAAAGAAGTTGTAGAAGATAGAACACACACACACACACACACACTACATTCCATCTTTAAAATAATAACTAGATAATCAATTTGCTTATACTAATGACATTAGTTATATTGGTTATTTGTAATAAATATGAAATGATTTTCTTAATTTACTATCTTTAATCATGTTTATTGAAACTATCATTCGGTGGGAATTCTTTAAAATGGTAGAATCAATATGCAAACTCTGTTCTAGCAAAAAAATATAAATACTCTAGAGAAAAAAAATATAAATTTATGAAAAAAAAATGAATCAAGATTTTATATTTAACGTTGAATGTACCCTCTCTCAACCAGCTCTTTCAACATACAGGAGAGACAAGGTTATATATAATTGCAATTGAGTAAGCAGGCATTAATTCCTGATAGTAAATTCCCACTTCATCAGGAAAATGGTCCTACAGGTCAAAATTAATAGGACAAAACATGAGAGGTCAAAGTTGTAGATGCAATCAATTCCAGTTAGTTGGGATGCAGATCACCGAACCTCAACCACTTAATAAAGCTATTAATTCATGATCTCATTCTTTTCAAATTAAAGTTAATGCCAAAGCTTCCACCGAAATCTGCCTTCAATATTAATAATAAATTAGTATTATTAGATAGATACATAAAATTTTAAGATTATCCCTTTTGCATTATTATTATGTTACAGCTACACAAGAAGAAGCAGCCGCAGCATATGACATGGCAGCCATAGAATATAGAGGACTTAACGCCGTTACAAACTTTGACCTCAGCCGTTACGCCAATAATCTCCGTCCTAAAGCCCAAGACTCCAATGAAAACCCTACCACTGATAACAGCACTGAGTCAGGATCAAGCTCTAAGCCTAAACTTGAACTGGGTTTTGTGTCGTCCCACCGGCTGATCAGTTCAAACTCCGCCGACACAACGGCGGCGCCACTGCCATCCACCAGCGGGGCTCCGCCGTCATCCGCACTAGGACTCCTCTTGCAATCGTCAAAGTTTAAGGAAATGCTGGAGAGGTCTTCGTCGTCGTCGTCATCATCAGGTGGAGAACATAATCACAACCATAGTTATCCTGCAACGGCAACCTCAGAATCAAAGCCTCCTCGCCGAACAACATTTCCTGAAGATATTCAAACATTCTTTGATTGTCATGATTCAAGCAGCTACACTGAAACTGATGACATCATATTTGGTGATTTGAGCTCAATTGCTGCTCCAATTTTCCACTGCGAGCTGCAGGATGCTTAGAAAATAATATATTTTTTAAACCCACAAATTTGGAAGAGTATAGCTATACATGTGTTTATCTTGTAGATTCAGTTAATTTATACCTTGGTTTTATAAGGTGTATAATCAATGCATGATCAGCTTAAGAAAAAAAAATCAAAGAGGTGAGGATCCATAGAGGAATCCAAAAGAAAAACTTTGGGGGCAGGGCGAACAAATTGGAGTGTAAGGTTCTTTCAAAGGTACTTTCACTAATTTTTTTTCCCTTATGAAAATTTGCTATTTTTTTTTATTTCTTGTATCTATCATATTTTAAATTTGTGATGAAAGGAGATGGCCTGCAACCCCAAATCCAACTTTTAATTTTGACAATTTTATCCATGAGTTTGTCATCTTATATATAAATATTTCAAGCCCTCTTATAAGCACTTTTAAACAAATTAAAAGATATACATACTGAGACAAATTGCTTAAAGATATGGTTAAAACTACTAAAAAAATAGTAATTTTGATGGTACCTATATTTTCCCTTAATTTAAAATTTAATATCAATACCATTTTTTCTTTGTAATAATTTTTTTTAACTTTGCTCTAGTGTTATGCACCCTTATAATGCTAACAAAGCAAATTTGTAAGGGCCAATTGCATGTTAACGAGAGCTTTAATTAGAATGATTATCATGTGTATGAGAAGACAAAATGAGATAAATATTTCAAACATCATAAGCACATGTACGAACGTACGTACGTATGCATGCAACATTCGTATGTATACACAGTGGTGGCACTATAAACATTAAACACACTACAAAAAAAAAGTGATTTTGTAGCGGTTATTTTTTGTCGTTGTAGCGGTTTTGAACCGCTGCAGGAACTATAGTAGCGGTTTACAAACCGCTGCAAAACTCAACGTGGCAACAGGTTTAGTGGCGGTTATCGTGAACCGATGCGCATACAAATGCAACCGCTACTAACTTTGTAGCGTTTATAAACCGCTACAAAATGAAACGTCGCAGAATTTGTAGCGGAAATGAAACCGCTACTAAATTGTAATAAGAGAAAAAGGGAAAAAAATATTGCAGCGCTCAACAAACCGCTACTAAAATTAGAACAGTGCAAAATATTGCAGCGGTTTTATAACCGCTACTAGTTATTGCG
>QFDD01003855.1:0-14988 GCA_006871305.1 Vachellia collinsii
AATGAGATTTGGGAACATTCGCAAGCAGTTTCAGATAGGAACCCTACAAGTCTCGTGAATTTATAAAACTACGGTGTAAAAGGATTGCTTCATCGGAGTGATAATACACAGCAAATGAAGATCTGCAACATGTGTGTACAAATGGGGGGAGCAATTGCAAGTCGATTTATAAAACTTGAATAAAATATACAGCAGAATATATAGGTCCATTTATAAATTTTAAAATTTGATTTGCAAGTTGCATGGAATAACATGTAAATAATACCCTCTTAGAGTATCAACCAAACGTTTAATTGAATCTTCAGTTATGCTTAGCTGTGATCTGGTCATGATTCAGTTTATTAGTTAATTCAGTTTTACTCGCCGATCACTCATTGGATCAAATCCAGAACTCCAATTCTCTCATGTCATGTAGCGTCTAAAATCAAGCATGCATTGATGTGTGCCTCTGGACACGAGGCCTTCTGGTTGCTCTTTAGCTCCCTTGAGTTGTTAGGCCCGCTGGCACCAAAAACAGTGACTATCAAGGCAAGAATTAAGATGAAATAATCAACCCATAAAATTAGAAGATAAATCCCTCGTAATATAATGAATCAAATTTCTATTGATAAATATAGTTATATTTAGTATTTGATAACGTTTGAAATAGAATTAATGAAAATTAGATGATATATGTGTTGAAAAAAAAATCGATTTTCTTACTTTTATTTCTTGGCCATAATATATATTAGGTTTGTTATATGTATATATTTCGTCGAATGCATGTACGAGTTTTCTAGAGCAAACGATTAAAAGGATAAAAATGGAAAATAAATAAAAATGCGTCTGTTCCAGGGAAGAGAGGGGAAGAAAGAACCGAAACCGAAAGAGGGAAAAGGGGATGAATAAATGGCGTTAGGGTGGTGAGAAAGGAGTGATGTGCTTGGATGGTCCGATCACATGGCCTCTCCTCCTCCGTCATACCAGACAGATCTCCCTCTGCCCTCTGCCTCTCAACCTGGTACCCTTCCACTTTCATTCTCTTCCGTCTCTTTTCTCAATTCACTCTTCATTTCACTCTTCCTCTGTCATTTCGTTCTTCGAATTTTTAGGTTGAACATGTTTTGATTACGTTGATCGTTTTACAGAATCGATGTCCTCAGTCTTCTACAGCCTCATCGGCTGTTTTTTTTCCTACGATAATGTGGAATAAGCTCTTTACTAGTTGATAGCGTGTTGCCTTGAATCGTAATCTGCTGTTCTATTGAACCTGACTGGAACTCTACCGTTGAATTGCATTGACTTGTTTTGGAATTTCAATGGTAACTCAGGTGACAAGCTTCTGGATCATGAAGATCGTTCAACTCCGGTTCCAATTTATATTGTCACCAGGACATCTCAACTTCCGGTTGAATTCCTCGAACCCTCACCTCAAAAGCAACTCGTCATTGGTTTCGATTGTGAGGGTGTCGACTTGTGCCGCTATGGAGCTCTATGTATAATGCAGGTGCGCTACACTTGCTTGCTTCGTAAGCTGGACAAGAGAGCCTGTGATACACGTACTGGAATCGGATGTTAATGCCAATGTTATAATATCTAATTATGTAGTAGCAACTTATGTGAATAGAAAGAACCTAAGCGCACTTCTCTTGTTTAGTCGAGACAGGAAGCTGCTATAAAAATGTTTGGCTTTGAATGGTAATATAATACTATTACCTCACATAAATGTCTCATTACACTCTTCTATTAACAGCGACATTATTAATAAGGCTATATTAAGGATATGTTATTAATTCCTAAATGCACCTCTTTCATGCTCCTGAATTTGCGTCTTATTCTTTGAGGGGGTCATTGTTTTCTGATCTATTTAGACTTGTAATTTGTAACCTTCTGTTTCTACATCCAGTCTTTTTTTTGCATCCAGGACTCTCAGATGAGTTCTCATCTTACTTCTATGCCATCTACTGCGTTTTCATCTTCCTGCAGCTTGCATTTCCGGATGCTATATACCTGGTTGATGCAATCGAAGGAGGAGAAGCGCTTATCAGAGCCTGCAAGCCTGCTCTTGAGTCTAGTCACATAACAAAAGTGATTCATGATTGCAAACGAGACAGTGAGGTATTTGATTGATTTTATTGCTTTCTCATTACTTTGTTGTAAGTTATGAAGTTTAATAGAGTTGATCTTCCATCTTAGCATTTTCCTGCTCTACTTGACAATCTGAAGAGTTAATAGGCATGTTCTTGTTTCATAGGCATTGTATTTTCAATTTGGCATCAAGTTGAACAACGTGGTGGATACCCAGGTAAGCCTCATTATTTTCAATCCAACTTTCCTCCCATGTTTGGTGCCATTATTAAGTAGAAGAACTATATTGCCTCCATTGTAGCACAAATTTCGTATTCTAAGGACTTTGGAAGATATTAGTCATGGTTCTGTGTATGGGGAGAAAAGGCTTTCAGATCTCAGTTAATGGCTGTTGTGAGAAGAATACTGTTCTTGTTCTACTGAATCAGCTACTTACAAGTTACAACAACATTTTTCTCTTGAACCTTTAGAATGAAGACTTTATCAGGCTTTGAGTTAAGTGTGTCTAATATTAAGTTCCAGGTGAAAGAACCATTCTTGAAGTTTAATTTCTTGACTTTTCTCTCCCTTAATATTCCATTTGTATTTTTGAAAAAGGCAAGGCAGGAGTGAGAAAATGATAATTTTTTAGGATATAATCAGTGTCTTACTCAGATTTTTCCCCATCTCTGTTTTATTATTACTAGGCCGAGCTAAGTTTCTTACCCTAACATCCAATATGATGATGTTTCAAACTATTGATCATTTTATCCTTGAGTTAGTTCTCATTTTACCTCGCTTTGGTTCAGATTGCTTATTCATTGATAGAGGAGCAAGAAGGACGGAAAAGATTGCCGGATGACTACATTTCGTTCGTCGGCCTCCTTGCAGATCCATATTACTGTGGTATGATATATATTGCGGTATCTGATAGAATTTATCTTTCTGTCAGGGACTCTATTTTACTTGCCAATTTAGGCTAGGTGCAAATTTTTAATAATCCTCTAGGTTCTTTTGAGTCTTTTGCTTGCTTCTACCATATTCACATTTGTGCTTCGGATGTAGGTATATCATATGATGAGAAAGAAGAAGTCCGCACCCTCCTCCGGCAGGTACGTTGGTCATTATTTTACCTACTGCAAACTTCACATTCAAAATCAATTTTTTTGATATGGTTTTTCTTTTCAGGCAAATAAAAAGAATGTGTAACTGATGTCGAAGTGTAGGCATATATGACTTAAAATCAATCTCCTTCATGATGTCATCTACTTATATTATCTCTCGATGTTATTTCAGGACCCTAAGTTTTGGACATATAGACCATTATCTGAACAAATGGTCCGTGCAGCTGCTGATGATGTTCGCTTTCTTCTCTACATTTATCACCGGATGATGGAGAAATTAAATGAGCGGTCTCTATGGTATCTTGCTGTTCGAGGTGCCCTCTATTGCCGATGCTTTTGTGTTAATAGCAATGATTATGCAGACTGGCCATCTCTACCTCCTATTCCAGGTATAAATATAATTCCTTGTTCTATAATTTGAAACTATATCTCCAAATGGACAACCTACTGTGCTAATGGCCTCCAAATGCTTATAGATTTTATTTTCCACTGAGATTTTTAGTTTGAAATATTATGTTGTCATTGATGATCTTTGACCAGGTAATGTTATAATTTGACGGTTATTGTGTATTCAAGTTTAAGCCTAATTGTTGTGACTAGGGAGTCTAATGTGTTGAAATTTGCCACAAAGGTGGTGAGTATTTCTGATTCTTTGGTGGGTTGCTACTGAACATGAAATAAGGTCTGAATCGTGAACCCCATGTAGGTTGCAGTTTCGTGGGGGAATGTTTCCCTTTTTGGTAGATCCAGTTTCTATGATATGACTCTTCTAGGTTGAGGAAGAATATGTTTTTGCTTTAGCTAAATTTCTGTCTGCTCTGCTTTTTTAGATTTAAACTGCTGAGTCCAGGAAGTATATGATTTTTGCGTTTCGTATTTAAGTTGTTATTGATAGATGTGACTGGAACGAATGACTGAGTGTACAGTTAGTTATGTTATTAATTACTAATTCATATACTTATTCATTAGATAAGTTGACAGTGGATGGAGATGCTCCCGAGGAAGAAATCCTTTCCGTTCTTGATGTTCCCCAAGGAAAGATGGGACGTGTTATTGGGAGAAGAGGGGCGTCAATTATGTCAATTAAGGAGTCCTGCGGGTAAATATTTGTTTCCCTCCTGCCAATAAATGATACTAGTAGTTTTTAAGAAGCACTCTTCTTGGTGGTTTTAACTTTTAAATGCATTTGTTGGTTCAGTGCGGAAATTCTCATTGGAGGTTCGAAGGGCCCACCTGACAAGGTTAGAATTGAATTTCCATGCCATATAATTGGGCATAATTTCTGAGATAATATTGATTTGTTAATATCATTCTTCATGAGGTGAAGTCTTGATATTTGTAAACAAGAACAAGTTTTATCTGCATGGACCATAGGATATGGCTGTACTCAATCAACAATTAACATTTTAGTTATATCATTTACTAGGAGATCTCATTTGGTAACTTCACTAAACGCCCTTCTTAGTCTCCCTCTACCTTTCTATATAAGGCTAACTATCATTCACCCAACTTTCTTTACTAGCTCCTTTATTAGCCTTCTTTTTACATGTTCAAACTACTTCAAATGGTGCTTTCATATATTTTTTTTGCAATATATGTTGTGCACTTGTGCCAACTTTTCTTGACTGCTTCACATATATTTCATGTCGTCTTTTCTTGCATATCTGAGCATTCTCATCTCTGCCACCTTAATTTCTTGCTCTTCTTGTCTCTTCAATCAATGCTTAATATTCACCACTATATTGCATTTCCGGCCTTTATTTGCAAAAGGCGGGCTAAATGATGTCGGGATTTTTGTTTTTACGTATGGCACTGTTGAAGCCATGCAACTGATTTTATTTTATGAAAGTATACTGACAAGCTTATTAAGATTTCTTGAAAAATATCGTGGTTGTTCTGTAGAGGCTCTTTTATGGTTGTGAACTTTTTATGATCTTCTCTTGTGACAGTGGTATTGTACACTTTTCGCATTTTTGCTATTCCGCCCTCCTCCTCAGAGGACATTTTGTGCTGAAGAACTAGTTGTCCATATTTATTTGTGCAGGTTTTTATCATGGGACCAGTGAAGCAGGTGAGGAAAGCTGAGGCCATGATAAGGGGAAGAATGTTGGATGTGTACTGAGAGAGAAGCGGTGCTTCTGCTTAAATGGAACATATTAATAAATAAGTGGGAGCCTTTCTGAGCATATAAATTCTCTGAGAGCTGGGGTGGGGTGGGGACAGTTTAGTGCTATTGGACGTAAACTCCTCCGAATATAATCCAAGATGCTGAAGACTCAAAACTTAGAACCCGTTTCGGGGTCTGTAATTGAGTCTGAAAAACTTTTGTTCGGATTACAACTTAACAAATGACTAGTCTCAGAGAGGTTCTTGCATACCGGCCGGCTTGAAAGCCATGTACAGGATTGGGTAGCTGATAGAAGTCTCGCCTTTCTTTTCTCTCAGCGCATCTTTATTCATTTTCACTTGTTTACTTCCTCCTTTTATCCTCTCTATCTATATTCTATTCGAAGTATTTGGAGAGAAAAATTTATTTATTTAATCAACAATATTATAAGCATATGATTTTTGAATTATTAACAGTTACAATTTTTCTTAAAAAATAAAATTGATTGATAAAAAAATATATTAACAACTTTGATCACAATAAAAACCTAATTAATATTAGTTGGCCGTTGATAATTTAATTTGTAATTTATATTTAGTTTGAATTCAACTTAATGAAGTTTATTATATATGTTTAAATTGTATTATTTAAAATTTGAATTAGATATTTTATATGTAAGTTGTGATGTATTTTTATAAATTCATTTTGTGAAAAAATATATTTCATTTTAGGTATTAAAAAAATGAACAAGATACTTCAAATCTAAATTAAAAAATTATTATGGATATTTTTCATTTAGATTAAAGGACCCCACCTCCTGGTGGCCTACAGTCCACAATAATCAATCGTTACCCTCTCATTTTTCCTTTAGCTCGGAAGAGCTAAACATGAGATTCAACTATTGGAACGAAACATTATGTTATTTCCAGTTATTTCATCTCAAATAAAAAATTAAAAAGATTATACAAAGAGAAAGACGTGAAAGTGGAAGCAATATAATGACCCAAACAATAACAAGTAGGGTAACCAAAAAAGAGAGATCCCACATACGTATTGAATCCTGCCATAGCAGGAACCTCTGATTTTGTATGCTTGAGGCAAGGTACTGTATTTTTGAATTTGAATTGATCATACATTTGCCAAGTAATCTATTTAGGAATATACGTGACATCTCACATTCTTAAAAAGAATATATATATTATTTTCTTTTCAAATTCCAACATCGTTATCACTCATTCTACATATTGCCGCCCAGAGTTTAATGAGTTAGCTTTGTTCATTCACACTTACTCAAAAGTTGAATTTTAAGTTAAAGTTCCGCCTTAATGAAATCAAGCTACCGTCAATGACATGTTGTCACAATGTCACCAACGTCACACCTCTCTAATTGAGGGAGGTTTCATTCCTGTCGTTCTTACTTCTTAATTTTTAAAGAGAACAAACAAAAAACAAGTCAAGGAGCTCAGATCGGATCCTTCAATTCAAACTCAGAAGGCTCGTAACTTCAAAAGCCAAACAGAACACTTCAAAGCATTAAGCAATTCACGGAGGATTAATTCTTCATACATACATGTGTGTGTGTGTGAAGAAGAGACAGACGATAAAGTTCTCCATTTCGTGTGTTTCAATTTAAAAACTTATCATAAGTTGAGGATTAATAGACTGGTAAACTATCATAAGTATATTATAACAACAACCTGCAGCTATATTCCATCCAGATCTGGACAAGTTATTTCGTCTTATATTATAAGAACAACATGTACGCACTTAAACCTTTTCCCCCTGGCCAACAATATGTAATACAGCGAAACTATCAGAACAAATAATTAACGTCCATTAAATTACTTAGATACGGACAAATTAAATGGTTTCGTCTTCTTGTAACACTTTTTGCGAGAAGTCTCTCTCCGCGTGTCAACTTGTGTACACATTTATATAGCTGCGCTCTATCTGCCGTTCCAACAAAAAATAACACGGGAAATGTTTCGTTCTATTTATCATACTTTTGTGAGTTCAAAAGAGAGAGAGAGAATGATGATGAGGTTCCGTGTAAGGGATTATATGAGTAAACAATCTCACAAAATCACATAATTATTTTAAAATTTATTAGAATTATTAATGCACTGAGATGGGGTTGTAACTAACAACGTCATCTCAGTACGTGGAGTTGTTAATGGGATTTGACAGTAAATATGTGATTTTGTGAGATTGTTTAATCGTAAAATCCTTTACGCGGGACCTCATAGTAATTTTCCCTGAAAAAAAGGAATAAGAATAATGAGATAATTTGGTTTACTTGGACTCACAGTCTAAAATGATGTTTATTTCCTTTGTTAACTAAAAAGCTAAGCCAATGTTAGTATTTCTGACAGCCCACATGTTGAAGGAATGCCTGTTTAGAAAAGAAGAATATCGGGTAAATCCTTTGTGTTATTATGACAATATATATATATATATATATATATGAAAGTTGCTTTGTGCAGGAATATTCATCCATACAAATAACGCCATGGAGAAGCAAATGGATGGCATTATGCGACCAGGTCTCTTAAATTCCTAGATACAGACATTAGAAGAAACAAAGTGCTTGGCCAGCTTTAGAAGCCTCCCTCTCTTTAAAGTTTATGTAGCAAAACCTTACCATATAACTAATTAAGCTATCTACATTTAATTTAATAATTAGCCAGCTGACTCAGCGCTTTGGATATTATTATTTGTATATATATAACATTCTTAATTTGGTCAAGTGGGCTGCAATTAAATTGAAAGGAGTGATGCTAGTCAAGTAATATTTATATATATATGGGATGGTCGGCACATGGATGAATAATAGCAAATGAGTAAATTAATATGTTTTAGCCAGACGTAACGTAATTAAGAGATTCCCGAAACTTACGGTTAAAAATCAGATTCTTTGGCCTTGACTCGAAGCGAATATGGCATAGCGTCCGAGTGATCATTAATTATAATATTAATAACTGCCCACTTCCCAATACTTTGACCATAGCCATAATCTATAAACGCCGTTTGGTTAGAGATAGAGATCAGTTTTCGTACGGAACGTTCAGAGAATTGAAAAGGAGATATACTATGGCAGAAAAAAAATTCCAACCGCTCATTCTGTGGAAACACGCTAGTGCTCAATACTGCGACCACGAGATTTGCAGTGTTTAATCCCATGGGCTTTTATGAGTGTGTTGTACATACATATATATATAGATATAATTTTTGAGTATACATGACCGATGAGTTGCAGAGGTGAGAAGGATGATAATAAAAACCATAAAGAGGGCTGAGATTGCATCACGAGGGGGGGAAGAGAGAGAGAGAGTCTTGTTGTGGTTGAGGAGTGAGAGGGACATAAACCATAATATTGAATTTATGAGATTTTGAATCAGGCCTGAGCTCCATGCAACATTCGTGACCACTGACCAACAAGGAACTGCCCCCACCATGCTTACGTCATCCCACCTTCCTTCTTTAAAAAACAAGTCATTAAATAACCTCGTCCCGTGGGCCCCACATTGACATTGTCCAACATGCATGAACCTTCCTAATTAATTGATTCACACGGGGAAGGGCAACATGTTACTAAATAACAGTAGTAATCTTCAATCTTTCTTATATGTTCCAACCAGACTTTGACCTACGCCTACATTATATATATATATATATATATGTGTGTGTGTGAACACACACACACACCCACACTCACGACAACTACTACATTAGATCACACACAGCTACTGATTGTAAAGATGTCAGCTTGCCCTGTCTCCTTAATTCGCATGTTAATCAATTCTAATCAACACTTTAATACCGTCCCTGTGGCTTCATGTCAGCACAGCCAAAATCAACCAACTCATCCGTGTAGAAACTTGAAGCGAATTCACCGTTTCTCTCTTGCGAGTAGTAAAAGCCATTATTGACCAGGTCAGAGGGATGAAGACAGCCAAACCCAAAGTTCGTCATTAACATTTGGGTTGCTTCGTTGTCACCGGCATGATCCGGCAGCGGCGATAAGCCACATTTGGTCTCCGTTGCAATCAAAGATGAATCTGAGATGCTTGAACCTTCCTGAGATAAGGACATCATACTTGATGAGCCTCCGTTGATGTCTGAGACATCTATGAACCCTCCTGGACTGTATAATTGAGTGGCCTCAAAATTGATCATCGTGTGATGAGACCCGGAAAAATTAGCGTCGGTCAGGATGGGAAGAGTTGAGGAAGATGATGAATTGAGATTTTGCGAAGCAGGAAAGTCTGAGTTTTGGTTTTGGATTTGAACATTATGGTGAGTTAGTAATGGGGTGGAAGGAAGAGCCGTCGTAGTGCGAGTGTGATGGGTCAGTGTTTTGAGGTTCACTTTTCCAGCCATTAGCTTCTTCTTTAACTTGGTGTTCCAGTAGTTCTTCACATCATTGTCTGTTCTACCAGGAAGCTGAGAGGCTATGGCTGACCATCTGAAGAAGAAGTAACCAAAACAAAACAAAACAAAAAAATTCATGAGATTGTAAGTTAGTTAATAAGAAAGACTCAGTAAAATGTACATATTGATTATTTTGGGAATATTTGCCTGCTTCCCATTTGGCCGAAAAGGCTACAAATGACGTTGTCTTCTTCTTCAGTAAAGCCTCCGTGTTTGATGTCTGGCCTGAGATAGTTGAGCCACCGTAGACGGCAGCTCTTGCCACACCTCCGAAGGCCTGTAAATGTTATGCTAGGTCACATGAAAAGGCAAATGTTTCTTTGTGCAAATCAGAACAACAGAGCAGGACTGTTTCAGGAAAATTTAATGCAGAGAGGAGCTGCCATCCTCTGTTTGAAACTACAGACGCCAAAAAAACTACAATAGCTATATGCATCTTTATTTTTGGAAAGAAAAAAAAAACAAGAACAGAGAGACAGAAGGCATGTATATACGCTGAAAACGAGGTTTTCTTTTCTGGCAGTGGCCTAGGAAGCTGAACAAATGGTTGTCCCGCAACGCAAAACAAAAGAAAACAAAACAGACCCTGCTCTGTAATTCTGTAAACGGAATTCTCAGCCTCACAACACAAACTAAAAATTCCAACAGCAGAGATAATGAAAATCTGAGATGGAAAGTTAGAGGAAGAGAAAAGGGAAAGACCTGCTTTGCGGGGCAATGCAATCCAATTACCACCAGTGCCATGATTTTGAACGTAAGTCTTGAGAGTGGCGTCTTCTTCGGGAGACCAAGGCCCTCTCTTAACACTGGCTTTGTCACAGCAAGGAGCTCTTCCCATGGCCTCCTTCTTTCAGAAACAGAACAGGAGGGAGGGAGGGACCGGACCAGAGTACTTACAAAACAAACAACATTCTAGTAACACTGGTTTTAAAGTTGGAGCCACCTTACCTACGGGCTTGACTTCCCATCACACTCCTCTTTTGTTTTCATTCTCATCTTTGTTTTTCAGATCCAATAAATAAATAGAGGACAATTTGATGTTCACTACTATTGATATATTGCCATTTAAAATTTAATAGCAAGTCGTTCATAAATGCTTTATTTGAGTCAAGTCAAACGTATTTTTTTCCCATATAATTTTTTTTAATTTGGTTCTGTCTTATATTAGGTGGTCCTCTTGAATTGCAACATGCTTCAATTTTATATCAATACTATTTTATTATTTGGTATTAATAATTGTTTTTTCCTAATGATTGCTTCTTTTTTTTTGTAAAGCTAGTTTTTTTAAGTGACAAAAATTCAAAGTTCACATGACATGTTAAAAAGCTATGTAAGTTGTATGCATCAAATTTTATCATTATGCACAAGTCATCTTGTTCACTACCTCATTTTAAATTAACGAAAGGTACTGATAATTAGGTTGTAGAAGACAATTGGAACTTGGCTTTCTATCTAATCTATATAGCCATTGACTTCACAATTTTTTTTAGCTAGGTGCAGATATCCTTAAATTAAAAGTAATTCTATTGAATGCACTAATGATGGATATTAAGTACAGAAATCTGTTTAAAGAATGATTCAAATATTGGTTTGTTATGTCATAAGGGGTTGATTATTTCTGATAACTTGACGATCTCATGATGAGAGGACATGGGTCTGTTGAGCATTCACTATGTTCTCAAACACTCCAGGTGAAACTGGACGTAAGAGTAATAGGCATATCCTGCAGAATGAGATTGTCTTATACTCTCAGTAGTGAGTAATGGGCGGGCAAAGGAAACTTCCCTTCACACATTTTCAAACAGGGCAAGAGGCGGAACATTGAAGAAGGCACGTTAATTTAAGCCAGTTGTCCAAAAGAGAGCCAAAAAAAGAAGGGACATAAATCTAAATCTCGTGGACATTAAACTCATTAGCTACAGTGGATGGCGACTCGTGTGGGTGAAATTAAAGTGGTTGTTGGAAACAAAAATTACAGCGACTGAAAAGTGAAAAGTTTCAAACACTGGAAATGATGGTGGTGGTGGCGTGCTGATGAAGCTCTACATATGTGTGTTACAGGGGGATGTATCTTTTATGGTAATTTGGAAAGAAAAAGAATAAGGGTAGCTACAAATATCCACCTTTGTCATCCATGAATGGTTTAAAATTCTAGCCCTCAAGGTTATTTTCTTGGCCTCCTTTTGACTTCTCGTGTTCCTTCTCTTATTCACTTACTGGTTCTTAACAGCAAAAGACACGATATATAATATTTTCACCTTTTTGACATTTGACTAAGTTTCGTTCACATCCTTTCTTTACACCTTTCAACTTAACCATTCGCAGTGTATTGAACCCAGCATTATTTATTAATAGAACAGGGGGAATGGTGAGACGCCATTGAAAACCAAGTCTAGTACAGAAGGGTTAAAGAGAATATAAAAACAGAGTTCACCACGTGTCCCATTACTTGTTGCCTTAAACACACTTTAATTTCATCTTCATGCGTATCTCAAGATAAACAGAGGCAGCAATTAGCAGTTAGCCCCTAATAAAAAACGGAGCGTACAGTGACATTGATGTGGCCTTTTTAACAACGGGATTCCTAAGGTTGCAAAAGCCATTTAAAAAAAAAAAAAAAAAGGCTATTCAGACATCACGTTGTTTGAGTTTGGGCGCTCCATTTTGTAGTCCGTGCTCTCTACTTATTTTCAAATAAAACAATGGCCCAAACAGGGGAGGGTCTAGGCCCGATTTTATGGGCCTCTCTTCTCCCTGAAAACCATTTGTGGGGCAAAAAAAATGGAACTTTATTGGTTGCGTTTTTCATCATTCACACAACTCATTATTCCATTTGCGGAGAATTTGAACTCAATGTCACGCTCAAAAAACAGCATAGTCTCTTGAAGGTATTTGGTGGCATTTAGATCACAAAGCCTTCCGGCAGCTTCATTGATATTGATCATCATTGAGCGAGTGTGGATGAACTCTGCAGTCTTGTTGCATTGAAACGTTAATTATGCCATCCTCTATTTCTTTCTTAATACAGTTCGCTTTTCGATGAAGAAATTGAACTCCTTAAATTACATTTAGGGGATGATATACTACACATATATTTTTTTGGTTAAAAGTGATGTTTAGATTCAAGATATTGTAAATAGGAGCTGCAGCCCTCGTAACCTGGGTTACATTTCATTGTTCGCAGGTAAAGAAGCATGAAAGACATCAAGGAAGCACAGGAAATAAGAATATGTTATTGTTGTAGTGTTGTTTGCTGGGCATGAGTGAAAGAACGAATAATCTGAATCATGTCGAATGGTGTGGATTTGGAGGGCAACTTGGGAATATAATGATCAAAGAATCCAATATAAGGAAGAAAGATAGAAAAGGAAGGGCGTGGAAGGAGTGTTGCATGCAACTTGCCAATTCTGGCAAAAGGTTCCTAATACTTTGTTGTATAACAATAAGTGACGACTTGTGAACATCGCCTACCAACGAATTTCATGTGTTTTTTTTTATAGCAAACGGTATAAATGAGTTGAATCATGTGGCAATATTTCAGATTTAAAAAAAAGTATTTACAGAGGTACTTACAACAGTTTGTCTGTCAATAAGATTTTCACACCAACAATAGAATTTTAAGTCAAAACTAATGAATTATAAGTTAACTCTTTATTAATTGAATTGGTTTGTATCTATAAGTCTATATGTTTTTTTTAAACACACATTGATGATCTGAAAGATGCGAAACAGGCCGGTGGTTTTTTGCCAATTCCGTGGCATCCAGTTACAGATACAATTTGCCCATGGTTTTGTGCGATAAGCAGGACAGAAAACGCGAGTCACCAAAGCATCAAAAAGGAAGAGAAATGGTCAAGTCATGACTTTTCTTTCTACATGTACTATTCACATTTCCAATCTTTAATACAAAATTCTGTTAATTATTTTAAATGATTAAAAAATTAAATAAATTATTTAATTATAATATATATTTTGAAATTCTTGTGTGTATCATTAGAGTATAAGTAATACAAATTAATTATAAGAAAGACGATAAATATATTAGTTAATTAATTTCATTAATCTTTTTTAAAAAACAGAATTTTCTCGTATGCATTAAAAAGGAAGAGAAATGGGCTCGAGGCATGCATCAATATCAGTGTATCCGTATATGTCTGTGTGGACTATTGTCAAAAGAGAATTGGAGAAAGATATGCCATTGAAAATTTCATTGCTGGAAGGGACTTGAATCATGATACCAGCACTCAGTGTATAGAATTTACAAGATACATACGTTTTTTATGTATAAAAATTTATCACGTTCTTCTTATAAGTAAAATTTTCAACTAGGTATTCCCACTTCGAAGAAGAAGAAGTGATGTTCTTATTGGTTCCTGCATGTTAAGAGTAAACCGATCATCCATGCAGTGCATTTCCTGGTCAAAATAATCCAAAGCAATGGTGTCCGTGCAACTATCCGTGTAGCAGATAGTTGCATGCATTGAAAATATGTGCAATTGCTGGATTAAAGAAAGAGGACGTGTACGATTTGTTAATCTATGACGCAACTTAACTTGATTGTGTCTTCATAACTCGTAATTTTAATTTTTAATCAAATGCCTTTCAGTCAGCATCCAGTTCTTCTGGACAACCTGAGGGCTGAGGCTAGCTTGGTGGTAAGAATGGAATGCGATCAAATACAAGTCTAAAGCTTCAAACCTTTTCAATGCGTTAAAACAATAGAACCCATAAAATATTATATTTACTAAATTTAAGACTCAAATCGACTTGAGGATGAATTGCGGTATTCAATCCACATGCAATTGGAGATTTTGCCACCAAGAGTTTTAACATCAAACCATCGTGCCCAAATTATTTAATGTTCGATGTTATAAGGAATAAACCCTCTCCTTTAGATTTAACCCTGTTGATAACCACATTTTACTTTCAACTAAAAATTAATGATAAGCGATGAGTCATATGGTAACGTGTGTGCGTCGATAATGGTGTGGACCGCTTTGAATGAAGCCAAATGCGATGGACAAGAGGGAAGTCAGTCGCCTCATAAAATTACAAAACTGTTGAGAGGGCCGTCCCATCGCCCCACAATGGAAAGGTTGGAGTTCAAATGTCAACCCAGATGTCTCACCTTGGAGGGGGAAGAGAAATAAAACTTCAATCCCCCAGAGATTAAGCAATCTCTCACAAGATTAAATTCTAATCCAATTCATTACTGAATGCGAAATGCCTGGTTACTAACTGGCCACCAAACAATTCATAAAGAGACAGTTGCTTAATGAT